>APFE030181291.1:110979-128977 GCA_000404065.3 Pinus taeda | reverse complement strand
CAAGGGTTAAACATAAGGAACCCCACGTGTGCGTGCTTTACTGCCTTGAAGTGTGTGCACTGGGGGTACGCACCTCATGAATGGGTAACCTGCGTGTCTGGACGTGGTCCCTGCACAGCGTACCTACGGGTACGCATCTTCTGAACTGTTCTCTTGCGTACTTCTTAATTTTCATCAAATTGAGAGCCCTTGCCATGGGTGTTGCCATCAAGTACAACATCTGTAACCTATAACCATACCAGAAACATAATGCCAACAATAAACTCCTTAGAATGGAAAATATGGGACCCATAGAGACAACATATTTCTAGCATGGAAATGATAATCCTATTTCCCGAGTTGACAATAACACATGTTCAACTGACATAAAAACCAACAATACAACAAAACCATGATCTTTAAATTTGTTAAATAATCATTTGATTCTCTGATCACTACTTTCAACAGTGTCTTTTGTAGAGTTAGACTTCGAAGGCATACAAATAATTGTAGAATCAGATGAGCCCCAAGAAAGAGTTTTGCTAACAGAAAGTGGAAGAAATTGATCTTGGAACCTCCCAAGCAAATTTTTACCTCGTAAATAATACATTTTTGCTCTTGGTGATCTTGAAGGTATAAAATGACCAGGGTTCAAAGACATATTAAGGACCAAACCCAAAGGATCAAATAAATAAAGAAATCCATCAAAAATTATCAATGGAAGGTCACATAGCAGGTACAACTCAGTAAGCCTGATCCATAGCTAAGGGTTTGACCTCGAAGTTTCCATGGAGGATTTAGATGGAGAATGCATATTTCCTCCATACTTAGCACAGTCTCTTCAAAGGTAATTATGAGAGCAGGCCCCTCAAATTCACCTAGATTAGGTTGAAGTAAAGATTGTCATGGGTGATCCCACTTATCATATATAATGTGTAATTTCTTTGCTTGGCATTGGTCTACTATCTCTGACAGGTCAAACAATATAAGGTCATCATTCCCATATCTCTGAAACAATTCAGTTGTTCTAGTATGATCCATACAAGGCAAATCTTTTGACATTTCTTGATCTATAAATGACATATATCGTAGTGAATTTTCACCAAGTCACTCAACCAAATCATTGCTTATAAATCAACAAAGTGTAATGGTGATTCTCTGTTGTGAAGACCCATATGAAAAGTGGTGTAATGATGATAAGACCAATGAAACTACTACTAGGATACCCACTCACCTTTCCCTTTATCCTACAAAACACTCCCAAGTGTGAAATCCTTTTTTTTCCAAGTGTTTGCTTGTAAAAGGGGAAAGTAATGAATAATTTAAACTGGCAGAATAACTTTCTTTGGGGAAAACAAGATGGAAAACATGAAGCCTCATCTCCTTACCAAGCAAGTAAGGCTAACTAGGCTTGATTGATATCCATGACCGAGGAACTATATTAATGATAAAATTTGTTGTTTTCACTATGATTGGTGATGAACCTTGAAAGACACACGTGCTATCATCTTCAAAATGTTAACAGTTACACATCCATGGCATCTCTGGTTCTTCCAACTTCTATGACATAATCAGTGTAGTTGAAGCCTTGGAGATTTCTGGATCCAATGTTCTTAGAAGAATGTGGCAGGGTTAGAAGTTGGTGTCCAAGCAATTACTCACCTTTATCACAAGCTAACCAACTAGTTTTCCTATTCTATATTACTCTCAAGATCTACTTACATGCCACAAACAAAAGAAGGTATAGTCCAAACCATCAGCAAATTGGAACAGATTTATTTGAAGGAAGGCCACAGTCAGGTAGGGGTCCAGGAGCAAATAAACAAGGTTGTAACAGTTTGCTAGCAAACCTTCTCAATAATTGGCATTATCTCGGTTCATCATTACAGAAGTGTTTCAGCCCTTTAAGATCCTCGACCTGCATTGTTTCTATGACTCACATTTTATGATTTACATTCTATAAACTCTGGCCTGCCTTGTGTTCATAAGAATCACTACAGATCTCTCCAGTCTTATGAAAATGACTCATTATATCTACACAACAACTTGATATGTAAAAGTCTGTTCAAACTACATATTGGCCATGATACGATGGATAAGGTATGACACATGGAAATTGATACTCTACAAATCCCATGATAGTGACTACAATTCTCATCTATAACATATTTGTACTGTTGTAACCTCATAGTATAACATAATTCAGGTTTCATTAACTTCGTACTAATCAAGCTTGCACCTGTGATTATTATTTGAAGCGGTCTGAACTATAATCTAGCCAGAAATAGCTTGCTCCTGTAATACGACCTTATCTCAGTGCCCTGAAATCAGTATCTATGGTATATATCCTTAGATCTAGGTTATAAATTGACAAGAACCTTGCATAGAAGTAACATTGACAAGGTTAAGTCTTTAGCACAGTAAACCCTGTAGCTGATGGTATATGATATAAATATAAATGGCACAATCCTGAGGATGAAGATAAATGACAAAATCACCATATGGGGTTCAAGTTGATCACACCCTTGTATTGTGTCAATCTTTGAAGATCTAATTTTATTAGTTGAAATACCTCTGTGGCTCAAATCTGAAGAATATAATTTGAGGTAGTATGCCCTCAACTTTTCATCTTGTGAAGATCACCCTTGGAACACTATGATGATTGCCTTGTTCACTTGATCATAATTGATTGGTGGCTTGCTACTAATGAATATTGCTATATCCCTTCTGGAGATTGAAATATCAAGTCATTTTCTCTAAATAAATAGCTCGAAAGGTCACTTCAATTGCTTCTCCAGATATTCTATTGACAATACTTTCAGATAGTTACATTTGTTGAGAGCAGGTGCTGTATGCATTTTGCAAAGGCTGAGAATTGTGAAAGTCTTGACATTGAGATCACTATACATGAGTTAGTACAACTGCATACACAATTCTGAAATAATGATTGCAGGGTAGTACAATGCACATCAAGATTGAGAGTCAATGTTCTTGGTGGTGCCTAGGGTTTGTCTTTGAGTGAGATCTGTCAAAATTCTATATGGCTGATTTACAGTATTGATAACTCATATGAAAAGATGCATGTGGAAGAAGTTGAAAGATGGAAGACTTGCTGATCAGAAGTTCGAAGGCTTGCTTAATATCTTAAGAAAAGCTACCAAGGTTTTCAAAGTATTTGCCATATGTCTACCACTGTATAGAATATTAAAGCAGTTTCTTTGATATCCTAGGAAGTCAGAATATGTTACTATTAGTATGATTATGTATGACAGTCAGGGTACATCTTCATGATGTATGGGCTTCAGTTTTCCAGAAGTACAATACGTTCATCTCGCATATTCAACCTTGAATAAAATCTATTGTTGAGATTCATAGTATGTTGAGCAGTCAATATATCTAAGGGTCTATATTTGATGACGGGTGTATCTAGGTCATTATAGTGATTAGGGATTGCTACAGAGTAAGTTTCAATAGATTCCCAGAAACTATTATTTTTTACGGTTTGCTTTTTCCTAGAAACAAGAGTTTTAGGGCTCACATGGTAGAGATGCTTAAGTAGATTGATCCTCAAAGTGATTTTGTTTTGATAGGACCAAAAATGTCACTATGAATTAACTTGTGATTTGTGTTGCTCTCAATTTAGATATTTCAAAGCTATCCATATTCTGCTTTCCAAAAACACATGCTTCAACTCTGACGCCAAGTCAAAATTGAAGCAAATTAGCATCATGTTATCACTGGAACTGGATCACATAGATCATTCAGTAAGACAAAAATACTATGAAATGAGACACTGACAATTTTATTACACAGACAGAGCAAAAGAAAATGGATTTGGAAGCACATGAACACATAATAGAGCTTTTAACACTAAACATTCCAATTCCTATGACTCTTTATTTGCCCAATAACCTTTCACTTCCGATAATCTCTCTATCACCACATATGTAGCCAAGTTTGTCCTCTTATTGACTTGCCATTTTACAGACCCTCAAATTACACCACACACAATTGTTTCATGTACACTAATTTCAAAACTTGACCATTACTTTAATGACCTAATATTTTAACAACAGAACCAAGGCAAGCCTTTCAGGACCTTTCCTATAATAGCTCACATCAAATCACAAGATCCCAAAATGGATTTTCCTGGTTGCAGTCAACCTCTGACAGATATGTCACCTATACTAAAGTGACACAAGAAACAGTATTTTCATAATGTATGACAGAAATTCACGTCATTAAAGATGTTGTGACCCACCATAAGCCCTATGCATTAGATAGGGAATTGTTTGCTGGGGAAAATTAAGTGGAAAGATGAATAAGGTGTTGGATGATTTTGGTGAGACCTAACCAATTTTGGGAACAAAAGGGTAATCACAACAAATACACACAACTGTGGTATTATTAAAATAACATATTTACTCATTAATGTTTGTGCACAAAGCTATCAATGAAACAGTGATCCTCATTAATCCTTAGTGACAAACAAAGAACATCAAGACAAAGTGTGCTAAAATAGTCTATAGTTGTAGTTAATACATGTAAAAATTACCTTAATGGCTTTCTTGGAAGTTGTCTAAATCAAATCCTATTGGAACTTGGAACTATCCTGCTACAGGAATACAAATACACATAAGAACCATTGGACTATATTTTCAAAAGGCTGTTCACCAAAACCCTAGTTGGTTATTAGAGCATGATAGAATTTATTTCCTGTCATATCTTCACTTTTATATATAAACTCTTGTGTATGCAAGTTCAGCCTTTTAGGATCTGAAGCACCCATGAAAGTGCCTCTGCATATCATTGATGACATAAAATATTTTGAAAACAGTTGAATTAATACATGAATACACATTGAGAAACAAAATCTGCATGGCATGTTGGCATAATATCGAATATAACAACAATTGTTATGCATAACATCAATAACTTAAATTATTGGTTCTCAATGATTGCTCTTGTGATGGATTCATTTTAAACCTATACAAAATGTTTGGATTGACAAAGTACTAGGTAGCATTATAGAATTCACATTGGAATCTGTCTAATCCCAAGACTTACCATCATCATTGATCATGTTTGAGAGAGTAGCAGCTAGCTTACCCAAGGTCAATGACTAGTCACACAATATTCTTTGTGCTTAGTCTTTGCAATTGAAAATTCTTTTGTAGGGAGAATTAAGAAGTAAAATGTTTTTCAATTTCATCTTTTAAGCCTACCCTTGGTTGATTTGATAGTGGATATTATCTTCAAGCCTTCTTTTGAATATAGATCCCCTAAAAATCCTTGCACTATGATATTCTGCAGATGATTAGATGATAAACAATCATAAAAGCAGAAATTGTTTTCCATTGAGAAGAATCTATATACCCCTCTCAAGGTCCTGTAAGGTAAGGACATGGATTAAAAATAATATATATACTCTTCTCAAAAGAATATATATATGTTATGCATGAGGTTAATTCTATACTATCTTGAGGAAAAACAAAAGTCTTGGGTTAGATCCGGTAGTCCAAAGGGAATGTCTTCTATTGCTAGTCTAATTGAGGGCTTTCTCAAGCATTGGGGCCCTAGATTCCAATGATATGAAAATACCTTTCAAGACCTTGTGGTAGACGTACAAGAAGAAGAAGCTCCCACCTCTCTTGAAGATGATAACAATATCACTGGAAAAGACCCTCCAAATTCACAAGATTAGTTCTTGATGGACATGCTACTTGTGACCAACGTGGCCCCACATTAAACCCCATCTTCATCAAAGAACAACTATGTGTTGATGTATCTGTCCTAGATTCTATGAATGATTTGCATGAAAATAAGGAGCATGATAAAAAAATCACCATTGTAAGGATGCCAATCATGATTTCCTACATGACAAAGTGATAAACAGAGGAAATGAAGAATTTTTTAATATTTCCACCAATGATACAACCCATATGCAGTTCTAGACAGGTAGAAACCATGTTTCTACCCCAAAAGATCAACCAGATGAAAAGGATGATGAAGATCATGCTTCCCTTGCTGATAATTTAAATCCTGAAAACACTTTTGAGGTCACAGAAATATAGTTCAATCACACTAATCCTACTTTCATAGACATTGAAATTAAGGGAGTTGTAGACTTTCATGGTAATATACTTGGCACCTCAACATTTCATTGTGAGTTTGAGGAGTAATGTAACCCCCACATTGCACTTTGATGTTAATCATGATCATGTAAGAAATAAATGGAAGTAATCATGATTTCCTACAGTTTGAGGTCAATAAACTCAAAAGGTTTTTCAAAGCCAGCGAAGTAATAATGTGAACAGTATTATTAGCTGAGTGAAGAAACAATTAATATTATAGTTCAATCCTCAAAGATCCTATATCATGGAATCCGACAGTCTTGCTATTTTTTATGCCTACAATCTGAATTTATTCCTCAAGCCTGATGGGACCGGGAAGTCTCTTCCTTTTACTGTCAATACTCATCTGGAAGAAAATGTTATCGACATATGTGATGGATATTCCTTGGTAGACGAACAAAGGGTATGTTATAAACACACAATTATTGAAGCTTTCAGTCAACAGATCCATTTCCACCTCTAGATGGCTCTATTGTTGACAATAACAAAGTTGGACAGCCCAGAAGATTGATGAAACCTGTAATGAAACCCTCAATGACATATACAACTACAGTGCCAAGAATGAAAATGATGTCAAGAAAATAATTGATGAAGAATACAGACTTGACCAAATAAAAAATTTCTCTCTGGACCACATCAAATGCAAAGATGTTCTCTTCTTCATAACATGTGGACAATCATTCATGCACTCGATTTTTAAAAGGAAATGTAGACAACGAACCTCTAACAAATCCACATGAAGTCAACGCTGAGGGACAATTTTGGGGCCTGGAAAAGGTGCACTCTGGAATGATCGATGATATAGGTCAAAATGATCTTGAAACCAGTAAGAGGACGTTTTCTCAACCTAGTCATAAACAAGATCTGGCTGCTCTGACCACTCAGCTTATGGGGTTTAGGGTTTGAAGGTGATACAAGCACCGTTATGAAGTTTTGTGTCTGTGTATCAATTTATGGGCATTATATTTCATAAACAGACTCTTAGACGTTACTTATAGTGGACCACTATAAAACAACCGGTTCCATCTTTCTAATTCCCTTCACTGTGTTTTCAATTTTTGAATGAGATATGACCATTTGTGGGTATTATTGGTCTTCTAGATCAAATGTGCATGACCTTGAAGGCTCTAATTTTTCAATGGCAATAGGATGAAGTTAAATCGACAAAAATGGACCTTAAACAAAAGTTGTGTACCATTACTTGGGTCAAACTTATCAGTCCATTCATCACTGCAATTACACAATATTAGAAACATCCAAACACCTCAAGTCTCTAAACAAAGAATCTGGTGTAAACTCATTGACTCCAAACGACAACAATACTAGAGGCGGGCATCAGAAATACCATGTAACATCCAATGGGAAAATACGTTTTATACATGAAATCAAATGTAGTCAGAGTATTTTATAATGTTAGAACCCTGGAAAATTATGGAAGACGTACTCGTTCATTTTTATTAAAGGTCAAAATATTGATTATAATATAGTGCAAGGCAATTCCAAAAATCTCTTAATTGGAAACAGAATACACTTTCTATTAAAATGTGTCCAAAGGTAAACAACTACATTCATACATGAAAGAAGGAATTCTCTGAACTATTCAATACTTCCTAACAACTATAACCCATTCCAAAAATTAAAAAATTTCCATTTCATCTAAGGATACTAAAAAGAAAATGGAAGAAATAAGTGAGTGGACTGACAAGAAAAAATTAAAATAGGTTCCCAATAGGATATTCTCAAGGGGAATCTATGCAAGTTCATTCATATTCTCAAAGTAGACAATGACATGAAAACTTTCTAGTTTGTAACTGAATACCAGAGCACAATGAAGATGCCAAAGAAATATATGTTTAACTTGCAAGTTATCCAGTTTAAAGTGCATGATGCTAATCAATACCAAATACAGAATTGTAGGTTGTGGTAATCGTGTCAAGATTCCTGCAGCAAGAGCAGCAATCAAACCAGTCGTATATCCTGAAAGTGCATGCCAAAAATTGCAGCCCCTCATAACAGGCAATTTTGTATCATTGCCAAGATCCATGTTCTTTAGGTAATCAGAACAGAGCACTAAAGCGAGGAGCATCCCTGGAATTTCCTACATTGTGATTCAATATAAAGTTTAAAGAATGAGTAGGTGGATGTGAATAAGGTGCTCACTATTTATGAGTCCTCACTTTTAGCAAACCGTGACATCCATAGAAATGTTGTTCATAAGAACATTTGTGTAAAAAATAAACTAAATAAAGCGTTCAAACAAAAAGGTATCTTCCCACTAAAAATGCACCAACTACAACAACAATCTGCTGATGGTTTAAACAAATTAAAGAACATGTTAAAATAAAAATACTGACAGAGTTAATAACAGGTTAAGAGAAAAGACTTCATTCTGGAGTAACAATGAAGTAAAGTAACTCTCTTTATTGGAGATCTTATACACAAAGTTTGGTGTACCTGAACAAGTATTGAATATCTTATAAATAAAGTTTGTTGTACCCAAACAGACCCAAAATATATCTCATGTATACAGTTAATCTCTTACAATCACCCTATGTCCATTGATCAAGTCACTGTAATACTAAAATACTAAACAGTTATATCATGGCCAAATATGACATGTTAGGTTCCTGAACAAATATTGTCTCATAAACAAAGCTGGAATACAGTATTATACTGGAATATACTTGATGAAACAACTAAAATCTGAAACCACCTGAGTGTTATATCTTTATAAATTATTCCAGACAAAAATATAGACAAGAACACAAACAAATATTTGTTTTGAAGATGGCAAAAGATGAAGAGGAAAAGAAACCCTAGCGGAGCTCTGATGGTCGGCGATAATGGAGTTAATGTGGCACTGCTGCCAGGCACCTGATGGTCAGGGTTAACCTCCACATCTCGCCAAACTCTATCCAACCTTACCTCCTTCCCGCAGGCTCTCTGGCATTTTCCGTTCCTGTGGTCCTCCCGCCTTCCTCGCAATCCATAACCACCATCGACCGTTTTCCTATTAGTTGCAATGGACCTGGACGAGGTGGTCTATACCGAGGACCCCAATCCCCATGAGGTCATTTGGTCTCGTGTCGGGTTGTGGTCCTTTGCCGCATCTCTACAACCTCTGTCAGCTCTTAGCTCTGCACTAGACCAACTTGGGCCATCTATGCCCATCCTTGACCCTCTATCAACATCGAATACGCCTCTGGCTTGGACTGCCCACCGCTTTCCCTGGCTACCTTGAATCTCCTCGGTGCCTGCCTACAACCATTGCCCACTTTCGACATGTCGCTGCCCCATCTACCCCACATCTCTACCTCGCCCTACAACCCTTCCTCCTCTGGCATCCCCCCTCTTGGGACTAGTACCTACCCTGTCCCTGCACTATCTGGTAGTACCCTTAACCCTGGTGGCCCATCTCCCAGCACCCCTATCCATTCTGGATGCTTCAGCTCCCTGGTCCCAAACCCTAAATCAACCCCATCCACCCCTAGATGGTTAACTAGGGCATACGGGGATATCTTTGGGACTATCTGATGGCTCGCAGATCTAGCAAGCTAAAGAAAGGAAGGTGCCTAAAAGCTGTCGATATGGACATTAACCTATCCTTGGGCGAAGACCTCTCAATGGGGGAAGTTGTTGATACAGTAAAGAAGGTCTTGGTGGGACGAGTTCGGGGGCAGAACTATACTGTGGAGAGACTTCATCTCTGGACCTCGGAGATTTGGGGTTCTTTACTCAAATAATTACCCACCATTCGAGTGCTTACGCGAGGATGGTTTTCCATTCGTTTCCACAAGGAAGAGTACATAGACTAGATACTCTGTAGATTCTGGCATATCGAATTAGCCCCTGTTCTGCTGAAAAGATGGGATCCCTTATTTGATCTTAAGAGGGAACAGATGGGAGCTGGACTGATTTGGGTTCAATTACCAGGCCTTTCGATGCAATACTGGACTCCAGTCATTTTTAAGTGCATAAGCAACACACTAGGTACCTATTTGGAACATGATCAGTCCTATGAAATGTCAGGGAATATGACTATGGCTCGCATCCTGGTTCATTTGGACACTAGAAAAGGCCTGGAGGAAAATATTACCCTACATTGGAGGCATTTATCTCACTGAAAAAATCACTGTTACGAAGGCGTTCCATTCAAGTGTAGACGATTCCATAAGGTTGGACATCTTTTCAAAGAATTCCCACTGCTCATGCCTACTACTCTAGCTGCTACAAAGGGAACCAAACATCGCCAGATGAAAGACCTGATTATGGATGAGCAGTCCAGAGGTCCGAATAGTCCAAAGGATGTGGGTGGGGTCACTGCTCAACCATCCAATGCTTCCCAAATGTCGCCAATCTCCCCTCCTATGACTAGATCCCAGTCTACTACAAACACTGCTCCTACATCGGGTATAGTTTCTTCTCCCTTATCCTCTGCACTAAATTTTAATCAATATTTTTTTCTCATCTGCATCTTCACCTTATTTGGTTACCTCTCCCATTACCTGTGCACTTGATCACCCATTGCCTATCTTTTCCACCACCCCCCGGCAACTATCCTTGGACAGGGGCTCAAACAGAATCCTATTTCCCCATCTACTTTGGTTTGACATTCCTACAACCTCCATTCCCACCACCAGGCAATCCCTTACTCGCTTGGATTGGGTATCACACCCTCTAATGTTGAGCATAAACCCACCCGGGGAGGCCTTCCAAGATGTCCAAAGCCATTAAGATTGTTGGGGATGATGTAGCTCAGAGCAAACAGAACACTATTGAAAGGGTACTTAGAGAACCAGACACCCTTGGCAATGTTCCCCCATGAAGAGGCTCTCTGTTAACTGTAGGGGATTAGCTAGTCCCTCTAAAAAATCATCCCTTAAGAAACTCTTGAGCTGTGAGCCTTGTGACATTATTTTTCTTCAAGCAACCCTAGGTAGCTTTGAGCTGATTGTTAGGACCCTTCTAACTATCATGCCAGGGTGGCACTTTCAAGCCTTGGATGTTGCTGAGAGATCCGAGGGTCTAGCTCTCGGGATAAACCTCAAACCATCAAGGTTACATCGGCTTAGGGAGGTCAGGGTTTCATGGGTATCGATATATTTTCAGTTGAATTAGGCAGAAATCTCTGTATTATGAACATTTATGCACCCAATCATAGTATATTGGATTTCTGGCAGCAGCTCCTTGAGAATCCCCTAATAGACCAATCCACTATTCTAGGGGGAGATCTTAAGTTCTCCATCGGACATGAAGAATTCTGGGGACACCACTCGCAGCTAGATCCACTCTCGGATCAGCTCGGCATCCTCTTGGAGCAACATGGTCTTATTGATGTCCCTATGAACAAGAAGCTACCAACCTGGCACAACAAAAGGACTGGAGATGCAGCTCTGGGGAGGAGGCTAGATAGGTATCTCATTCATGAAAATTTGCTTACTTCCCTCACAAATTACAGACAGTGGGTGGGCACTGGAGGAATATTGGATCATTCCCCTATTTATCTAGAAGTGGCAAGCTCCTTTAAAAAACCTAGGGCCCCTTTTAAGTTTAATTCGACCTAGTTAAAGGACCCTGAATATCTTAGGTTGGTTTTGGAATTTTGGAAGGCCCATCCGTTACCAAATGTCCAGAGGAAGGCTGAGGGTTTCTATAGTAACCTGATCAAACTCAAGCGATTATCCATAGATTGGGCCAGAAGGAAAAAGGCCAAGGAGGAACATACCTTAGTGTCATTGAAAATCAGCTGGCCACTCTAACGGATGAACAGGGAAGAGGGTACACCTCTATAACAATAAAACTACATCTTGTGAACTTGGAAACCCAGAGATTAAAGATTCTGCTGGATCGGGAAGAAACTTGGAGACTCGGAAGCAGGGAAATTTGGTTACAAGCGGGGGATGGAAATACAAAATTCTTCCATAAATTTGCAAATGGAAGGAAATCCAGCAATATTATCTAGAAAATGCCTACGAAACAAGGTCTAATTGCTAAAACTTATAATCAACTGGCATGTTTGGGTAACGCTCACTTCAAGCAGTTGTTCAAAGCCCCACCAAGCACACCTCTAGCTGATATCATTCACATTGCAGGGCATTTTCCCAGATTTGTGGAACCTGACTTGGTGGAGGATCTCATAAAACCTGTTACTATGGGGGAACTGGAGGGCACCCTGAAGTGGTTTAAGAAGGACAAAAGTCTAGGGCTAGATGGTTGGTCCATGGAATTCTATCTTAAATTCTTTGACATTATTAGATCAAATCTACCCGATGTGATCGAGGGATGTCCTTCATCGGGTAGAATGTATGAACCTATAAATTCCACCTATATAGCCCTCATTCCCAAGATGGACTCCCTGCCATCCTTCAATGACTTCAGGCCTATATCCCTATGTAACTACGTATACAAAATTATTGTGAAGATCATTGCTAACTGCATCAAGCTGATCATATCGGGTAACATCTCCTCAAAACAGTTTGCCTTCCTACACAATCGACAAATCCTTGAGGCCATCGGCACAACACAAGGGGCCTTACACTCCGTCAAACAGAAGAAGCTTAAAGGGGTGATGCTCAAGATTGACCTCTCAAAGGCCTTTGACAGGGTCAACTGGTTATTCTTAAGGATGATCCTTACTCACCTAAGCTTTCCACTAGTTTTTATCAGAAGGATAATGTGTTGCATTACATTTGTATCCTTTGGAACCTTAATCAATGGATCAATCTCCGATTCCTTTCAGGCAGAGCAAGGAATCAGGCAGGGGTGTCCTCTCTCCCCATTGATTTTTCTTATTGTGATGAAAGGCTTAAGCAGGCTGATTGCATCGGAAAAAAGAGCCGGGAGGCTCAAGAGTCTCAAGATCATGGAGCATTGCACTCTAACACATCTTCTCTTTGTGGATGACATGCTCATCTTCTTAGATGGAGGCATTCAAGACAACAACACTCTCTCTAAAGTGATGAATGTTTTTTGTGCCGCAACAAGGATGGAAATAAATGGGTCCAAATCCACTATACCTCTCTTATACTCCAAAACTTCCCCTTCCAAAACCTGACAATGGAGGATGGATTGAAGTACTTGGGTTTCAGGGTAAAAGTAGATGGATACAAAATTGCAGATTGGACCTGGTTGATTGCCAAGGTGGAAAGAATATTAAATATTTGGAGCCTTCATCTGCTACCCAGAGCAGGTAGACTGGTGCTCATTAAATCGGTTCTGGAAGCAACACTAGTCTTCTGGATGTCTCTGGCCTAGATCCCCCAGGTATATTACAAAGGATTCAGCAAGTTTGCTGCCACTTCTTATGGAAGGGTCACAAAGAGGGAAAACGCTATGTGTGGGTCAAATGGAGTAGAATTGCAACTCCCAAAAAATGGGGAGGTTGGGGCCTCAAGAACCTCTCTGCCTTTGCTCAAGCACTTGTAGCCAAATTAGGATGCCTTCTCCTGAAGCACAAGAGCCTTTGGTCAAAGGTGGTTACCTATAAATACATATGGTCACACACAATCATGGACTGGATAATATTACCTACTTGGAACAAGAAAGGAATATTAGTGATTTGGAGGGTTGTTATAAATACCCTTCCCATCATAAGAAGGAGTCTTACTTGGCGGATCGACAACAGCATGTTTGTCCGCATTGGGACTGCTCCATGGATTGGTTGCGGCAACTCACACCATCTCCCTCCTGGCTTGATTGCCTTCCTAAATCATAATGGAGTGGCAAACATCACACAAATTAGGGACCTATACAACACCACTACATATACCAATGGAGGCCCTAGATATACCAGATCAGTGGCATATGGAGTGGAGGAAATATTCGGTGGCTTTAATTGAATTCCATGTGAGACTAAGGGATGAGGAGACAAACTACTTTGGGGTTTTGCAAAGAAGGGGATCTATACTCCAAACGATGGATATCCTATTATCCATGCTAGCCATAAACTTGATTCTTTGGATAACTGGTGGAGCTACATATGGAAGCTAAAAGGCCCGTTGGGTACTTGTCTTTTGATGTGGTACATGTGTGTTTTATGCAGATTTTTTAGACAATTTTGGACAAAGACAAGGACTTTATGAGCAAATGGCATCCGAACTTGAGGAAAACAAGGAAGAGGACTTGTAGGGGGGGTGTCTCCTTCATTAGTGACCCCTTTCCTTGAATCCTCCATTAGCAACTCGGAGCACAAAGGCCCACATTGATGATTCCAAGGGGCAGCCGAGCAAGTCAAGTAGGGTTGTTGTTTATCTTCAATTCTAGGAAGTCGAGTTCCTTGATTTTAGGAGGACTATTAGAAGTCCCCATTTGTATAAATAAGAAGGATTATATCCTCAGTGGTTTAGCCAGTTATTAGTATATTTTTTCACTTTTGTGCAGCATTGTGTTCAACTCATTTTTGAGTTCTTTTTTAGAACAATTTATGTAATGTAACTGCTATTTTTGATAATGAAGATGAAACATATTTTAAGCCAGCACTGATCTCTTTCAGAGGGTTGAAGCTCTTGGGTTAGGGCCCAACCCAAGCTACCCAGCACCTCCTACTGTGTACTTATATGCTTTAGTTTCAATTCACGAGTTAATTTCTTTTGCATAGATTCATTTTACTTTGTTAGATTAGGTTGTTTTTTATGGTTAGTATAGTTGTTTTTGTTTCAAGTTACTTAAGTAAGTTGTTGCAGTGATAGAAAAATATCAAAAAACACCAACAATAGGTCTTGATCTCCTTTCTCCCATGCAATTGCTAGTGTGATAACTATGATTTGGAAAGTTTGATAGTATTTTAGATTCAATTGCTTAGATAATTTCCTATTCTTTTCCCATAGTTCTCTCGCATGCTTTTCTTCTCATAAGGCACTGTTCAATGTTTTTTGTTTTTAGGTCGGAAAATAGGTCAAGCTAGAGAAATCTCAGTTTTTAGTTCTTTCTTTGGTCAGTTTTGATAAGTAAATGTGCAGATCTCTTGTAGGATATCTGAGCCCACCATACATCCATAGCATAGCCAACACCATCTCACTTATCATAGATTTCCCCACTCATTCACAGCATTTCGCCAATCTTCCCTAATTTCTTTGTTTTTTTTCCATAAAGCTGCTTTCTTGCCATTTGAACAAATCCAACCATCATGTTTGTTCTTGATCCCCCTTGACAAGTTATAGACACCTCAACACCTTCATCTAGCCTTCAATTACCCTTTCCCATCATTTTTCCACCTTCAAAACTCCAAAAATAGCTCTCGGCCTCCTCATATAAATCCTCCTGTAGATCCCCTATAGCCTCCTGTAGAATTTCCTGTGAGTGATTTTTCGAAGTCCGATCACTATGGAAGTCTCCAGAAGGGTACTAGGGGATTCATAGGAACTCTCCACACCTTCCTCCACCTCTGCAACAACCAAATCCATCTTCCTTTGCCACCCAAACTCTACACAGTCACAACCAGATAAATCACAAGCATAATAATTTCACATAAAAACACTCAAAAGTACAAAAAGTTTATTTCTTCTCATTTCTTGTCAAAAGTAGCTTGAATAAATGCAATTTACCTTTTCAGTAGTCAATGGTCCTCATTTCATTAGTTTCCATATCTTTTCTTGCAAAAGTAGGGTTAGTGGGTAAACTAGGGTTTGCTAGGGTTTCCGTTTCATTTCAGTTTTCATTCTCCTTCTGCAAATAGAACAGTCCCTATAGAGTTAGTTTCCTTTCATCACAGTTAAAGATTCTTCTAAGAACTCATAGAATTTGGCTTAAGCTCCGAGCGAACTTGTGCGAGCTGACCAAGTGACAACCTCCAGTAAGAGCTAGTACTTGTGCATACAGCACCATTGCTTCCAAGTTTTTTACGAACTATTGAGTTGATAAAAGTAAAGAAGGAAGCCCCAAGAGTTGCAGCATTATTGCTGCAATACTGGAGCCTACCATATTTTTGGTGTTGTTGCTGAGGATGCGTCAGAGTATTTTTTGATTACTGCTTTTCTTCTATTTTCTATTGCAACATTCTGCTAAGTAGTTTATTTCAAAAAAAGTAGAGTAGTTGTTTCATTTCAATTCCGCAATTTCAATTCTGCAAAAGTAGATTAGGCATTTCCTGCTTTCATTTCAATTTTGTAATTTCATTTCAGCAAGCGTAGATTAGGCATTTCCTGCTTTCATTTCAATTTTGTAATTTCATTTCAGCAAGCGTAGATTAGGCATTTCCTGCTTTCATTTCAATTTTAGTAATTTCATTTCAATTCTACAATTTCATTTCAGAAAGTGTAGATTAGGCATTTCTTGCTTTCATTTCAATTTTGTAATTTCATTTCAGCAAGCGTAGATTAGGCATTTCCTGCTTTCATTTCAATTTTGTAATTTTATTTCTGCAAGCGTAGATTAGGCATTTCCTGCTTTCATTTCAATTTTACAATTTCCGTTCCAGCAAAGTAGATTAGTCATCTCCTGCTTTCATTTCAATTTTGCAATTTCATTTTAGCAAGATTCATTTTAGTTAGTTGCAATTTGTTGTTCAATCCATTTCAGTTTTGCAGGTACAAGTAGAAAAAACAAAAATCACCCAAAAAAAGATTTCCTTTCATGCCTCGTAGGAACAGAGACATTAGGAAAATTCCTACCCAACACCCCCACCACATCACTAAGTCACCATTCTCTCTTCTTTGGTGGTTTTTATCTAGAAGAACCTATAGGTGAACCTCCATAGATATACGAAGATCCTATAACAGAAGAAGAGCAAGAAACCATTCCTCCTGAGACCATGTCTGAAAACAGAAACATTAGAGGAAATGGGGAAAGAATAGAAGGTGCCTTTCCTATCTGGGAGACCAATGGGGACATTAAAATGAAAAACATAAGTCATTCAACCTTATCTCACTTCCATGGATTGACTACTGAAGATCCTGATACCTTCTTGTTTGAATTTGTTGTTCTTTGTCGAACCTATGACTATGCAGAAGATGAGCAGAAGTTGAAACTATTTCCTTCTACCCTCAAGGATGCAGCGTTACGTTGGTTCATGGGGTTACCTGGAAACAGCATCACCACCTGGGCTCAGATGTAGAAAGACTTTAACAACAAATATTGTGACTACTGTAGATCAAAGGATGCCAAGGAAGAAACCTTCCGAATGACGATGGGAAGTGATGAGTCCTTAGAAGACTATGAAGAGAGGTTTCAGCTTAGTTATAAAAGGGCCAGGTGCACACTTGACCCCAAATCTCTGAAGTTGGTCCTGCTCAGAGGAGTCCCTGAATACCTTCTAGATACCCTCCATTTGTTGGCTGGGGGAGACATCTACCAACTACCTTATGATGACCTAAAGACTGTGTTTAGAAACCATTCTAGGTCAGCCAAAAAGAGAGGTAGGGGAAGTCAACCTTTAGCCAGTACATCCTCATCCAATTCATTCCTTAGAAGCAAACTTGAGAATCAGCTGGAAGATTTCAAGAGCAAGATGAGGCAGACTCTTGCCACGCAAATTGATACCTTGCATATCAAAAGGAAACAAGAGGAAGCCGAGAGGGCTTTGGCCATCTTCTGTCCTAGATGCACTAGAAAGCATCCTAGGAACAAATGTCCATTGAACTCTATAGAAGTGTGTTCATTCTGTGAAGAAGACCATCCTACGAATCAGTGCCCTTCCTTTCTCGGACTTAATGCTGCATATCAGGGGCCTGAAGGAGCCACTGAACCACTTTATTTCATGAAACAAAGGAGGCCACATGGGCCCAGACCTTACCAGCAGGGAATGCAAGGGACAACCCAGACCTATTACAACCCCAATCAAGCCACTTCCATGCCTTCTTGGCGTCCCCCTACTCATCCTTCCTAGTCTACACCCGCTCCTTGGTCGTATCCACCTCAATACGAGGCTTTTCCAGTTGCTCATTTGTTTC
>APFE030181291.1:74453-110959 GCA_000404065.3 Pinus taeda | reverse complement strand
ATTGTGGAAGATGTAATGGTCTCCATCGATTCTTGTGATACCCTGCTGACTTCCTGGTTCTACAACCAAAGGCAAAGCTCACTGGGTATTCTCTCATCCTGGGAAGACCTTGGTTGGCTACTGCAGATGCCTACATCAGTTGTCGAGCTGGGAACATGACAATCAAGAATGGGCATATGTCCAAGCAGCTAGTCCTATATCCTCCTGCCCAACCTTTGTTAGAACATGATTTACCTCTCTGGTTGGAGGAGGAAGATGAGGATGAAGTCTATTCCGCACCATTGTGTATAGTAGAAGCTACCATGGGGGGCCCACAAACTGAGGATGATCTTATTGAAATCTTGATTCAGAATCCACCCCCCATTGTGTTGCCATTAGAAGAGCTGGTGGAAGAAACCCAAGCCAATCCTTTAGTTGATCTCTGTGTGGTTGATCCAACCTATCTCTAAGTTAAGAATGTGGAATTTCGCCTAGAAAGAACCTTGAAGATCAACCCATCTATATCCACCTCTCAGGAGAAAGAATTGTGTAGCTTATTGAAAAACCACTTGGATGCTTTTGCTTGGAGCTATAATGAGATGGAGGGAGTCCATCCTTCAGTCTGTACTCATCACATTTACATTAAATAATATTGTAAACCAGTCAGGCAACCTCAAAGGAGGATGATTCCAACGCTTAAGGACATTGTCAAAGAAGAACTGCAAAAGTTGCTCGATGCAGGATTCATCTACCCCATCTCTAATAGCAAATGGGTCTCTCCTTTGGTGCTAGTTCCAAAGAAAAACGGGAAGTGGAGAATCTGTGTCGATTATCAAGAACTAAACAAGGCCACCAAGAAGGACCATTTCCCTTTGCTTTTCATAGATCAAGTGTTCGATGGCCTGGCAGGGAAGAAGTTCTTCTCCTTCCTAGATGGGTTTAGCGAGTACAACCAGATCCAAATTAGCCTGGAAGACCAATATAAGACCACTTTCACTTGTCCTTGGGGTACTTTTGCCTACTGGGTCCTTCCCTTCGGATTATGCAATGCTCCCGCCACTTTTCAAAGAGCAGTATTGAGTATATTTGTTGAATTGGTTCATGATTTAGTGGAAATCTATATGGATGACTTTACCCCTTATGGTTCTAACTTCCAGGAAGCTTTGACTAACTTGGGAAAAATTTTAGCCAAATTCATTGAAATGAACCTGTCCCTCAGTCCTGAAAAGTGTGAATTCCTGATGACTAAAGGGACCTTGCTAGGTCATACAATTTCTCAACAAGGATTACAGGTGGATCCCAACAAAATTGCCATCATCTAAAGGGTTCCACCTCCTCAAAAGGTAAGAGATGTTCGGTGTTTCTTAGGCTTAGTCGAGTATTATAGAAGATTTATTAAGGATTTTAGTAAGCTAGCCTCTCCATTGTTTGGTATTTTGGGGAAAGATGCTGAGTTCATATGGACTGACAACTGTCAAGAGGCTCTGGATACCTTGAAAAGTAAACTAGTGACTACCCCAATTTTGAGAGGTCCAAGTTGGGCCTTAACTTTTCACATTCATATAGATGCCTCGAACAAAGTGATAGGAGCAGCCTTAGGGCAAGTTGATGAGAAGCTGCCTTATGCTATATATTTTGTAAGTAAAAACTTGTCCAAGGCAGAATTAAACTACACTGTAACCGAAAAAGAGCTCCTGGCTGTAGTCCATTCCCTAAATAAGTTCAGACATTACATCACTAGCTATCAAACATTCGTACACACTAATCATGCTGCAATTAGGTATTTAATGAACAAACCAAATGTAAATGCTTGTATTATTAGATGGTTACTTTTATTGCAACAATTTGATCTAACCATTCTTGATAAGCCGGGTAAGGAAAATGTTGTTGCTAATTTTCTGTCTAGATTAGATCTGCCTGTAGGTGAAGAAGGAATGGTGGATGATCAAATGCTAAATGAACACTTATTGACTATCTTAGTACTCGCTCCATGGTTTGTTGATATAGCAAATTACCTGGTTTTAGCATAGTTTCTGCCACACCTATCCTCAAAAGAGAAAAGTAAGATCATGAGGAAAAGTGCCCCATTCACCTGGATTAGGGGCAATCTCTTCAAACTTGGCCTAGATCAGATTTTGAGGTGATGTATCAGGGAGGAGGAAGTTTTTGAAATTCTGCTAACCTATCATGATGGGCCTTGTGGGGGCCATTTTGTAGCAAAGAGGACCGCCTTCAAAATTCTACAAGCAGGTTACTATTGGCCCACTCTTAATGAAGATGTCAAGAGATATATCAGCCAGTGTGACCGATGTCAAAGGATGGGGAAACCTACTCCAAAGGATGAGATGCCCCTACAACCTCAAGTGACTTTCGAGCCCATTGAGAATTGGGGCATGGACTTTGTGGGTCCCATCAACCCTCCTTCAAAACAGAAATATTACATCATTATGTGCACTGATTATCTGAAAAAATGGGTAGAAACAAAGGTGATCAAGGCAGCAATAGAAGAAAAATTAGCTGAGTTTTTGAGAGAAAATATCTTCTATAAGTTTTGCTATCCAAGAGAATTAGTCACAGATCAAGGAATTCAGTTTACATCCAATTTGATTGAAGACCTGCTCACACACCACAAAATTAAGCATAAAACTTCCACCCCTTATCATCCGCAAGCGAATGGATAGGTGGAAATCACTAACAGAGCTTTGAAAGGAATTTTGACCAAGGTAGTGAGTAGCAGTAGAAAGGATTGGGTAGATCGATTGGTTGAGGCCACCTGGGCCTATAACACCACTTGGAAAACCACCACAGGGTTCACACCCTATGAGTTGGTCTATGGGAAGGAGGCTTTATTATCAATAGAATTTGAATATAACACCTTAAGGATGGTAGTTCAACTGGACCTAGATCTCAGCCATGCACAAAAGGAAAGGTTACTTCAGCTAAATGGATTAGATGAACAGAGATCGCAGGCCCTTCTCCACTCAGAGGTAGTCAAACTTCAAAGGAAAATATGGCATGACAGACACCTCAAAGAAAAACAATTCCAGGAAGGAGATTGGGCGTTGTTGTATGATTCAAGATATAAAGATTTCAAGGGAAAACTAAGGACAAGATGGTTGGGACTGTACATAGTAGAAAAATGCAATGGCAATGGTTTAGTTCAGATCTAGATCATTGATGAAGAAGCCATCCCCATGCTCATCAATGGGCATTGGTTGAAGATCTACAGGAAGCCCCTCTCCAAGGAGGAATTCATTGAAAATCTAAGTAAAATAGTGTTGGTAGTGGAGCAGGTCTCTACCTCCACTCCACCCACACCCTAGACAAAAAATAAAAGATCCCTGGGTGAAAACCTCTTGGAGGCACGCAAGGTAAGTAGTGAGGGTGAAAACCTCCTGGAGGTGCTCCAACTGTCTCAAAAAAAGATAGAAAAAAATGAAAAAAACAGGAAAAAATAGAAAAAAACAGAAAAACTAATTTCTTTTGAATGCATTGTAGATTGCAGGAGGGTCACAGGAAAAAAGGACATGGCCAGGCTGAATACACCCCTGATAGATCATTTCTCCATCGCCATTGTCTTTTCCCAGGCCCTGGTCCCACTTATTCTGGAAATTTTGCATCCTATAGGAAGCTCTGTGCATTCTACAGGACGCTCCTGTAGAAACCAAAGAGAGCTCGAAATCAAGTTCATAAAAGAATCAGAGGGATAGAAATTTGTCCAGAAGACCTGTGGACCTCCCTGCCACCATTCATCCTCCTAACTCTCCATTCCATCCCTGCAATACTACATTTCCACTCGCTTCTTTCCTCCCAGAATAAAAAACACAGAAATTATGTTTCTTTTGTTTTAAAAAAAATGATGAAGAATAAAAAACAACATTTCTAAACTTTTTTCTTACCTGGCGCATACTAGCTACTTTTTCCTTTTCCTTCAGAACCTTCCTCAACTATCTTTTCAGTCCCTGCTCAAGCCTTAGCCAGAAATTTTAGAGGGAGAAGTAGTTATAGGAAATCCTGTAGGATTCCTATAACAGATGATCCCTTTAAGAAAACAAGCTCCAGATGCAAGGTCAGTGCAACCACAGGTGTATATAGCGCGCAAGGAGTCATTCCTAATTAAGAAGATCACTAGCATGAGATAGCCTGGTTACCAGTTCAAAAGACATGAGCGGCCAACATCAGTAACAATCTAAGAACAAAATGCCAAAGTCTGAACATGCAAAGCATGATAGCGACTAAGAGGTAAGTGGCTAAACCCGTTCCTCTGTTGCATGAATATGATTTAGAAACTACATGAACCATTGAGATGGTCGTGATTAAATGAAATCGGTGGCCAGCTAACTGGCCACTCTCGTCTAGTTCGAACAAGACTCATCCAATTTAAACAACATTTAGTGGATGCAATTGGCACGTGTATTCAGTCAAATCGGGAAGAAAAAATCAAAACAGGTAGTGGTGGCAGCGGATAATGGGAATGATGGAAGTGATTGTGAGCAGGTGGCATGAAGTATCATAATGGCATTGCAGTAGGGACCAACGGTCCAGATGGGGATAATGTAACCTTCCTGCTACCTCACCTCATCACCGCATAAAACTCCATAGGCTTAAGTATGCTGCAGTCGAAGCCTCCATCACATTTGTTTTCACTTGCATCGATGAGTTCTTGGCTGCAACAACTCACCTACCACCTTCAGAACCTCGAAAGAGTCACTTTCTACCAGTTTCGAAACCCTTCCGCTTATCGGGCTCTACAAGAGCATTATCGCACTTTACAGGAGCAGAAACACAGTCTATAGGAACCTTTTCTATAGGAAGGCCAGTGAACAACTCTGTAGAGGGAAAATTCGATATTTTGTGCCAAATTCGAGCTCAAAAGAAGGTAGGCTCGAACAACTCACTTTGCATGTTAATTATCTACAAAAGGTGGTGGATTTGAAACAAAGTACTGAGGTGAAAAATAAAGGGAAAGTAAAAACAGAAGTCTGCCTATGTTTGTCAGAAATATATATAATCTCTCCATTTTACTCTCTGCACTAAAAGTCTGTCCTTTTCTTCCCCGTATTCTCCTGTGTGAAGAAGTGATGCAACCATAGGAAATTAAGCATGTAAAGCACTGAATTTGCATTGGGTGGTCTGTCAAAGAAAAACATTGTCTTGCTCTTTGTGTTGTTTTTTTTTTTAAAGAAAAACTATTGATTTCCTCCAACAGCCCGAGAAGTAAAGTAAGGTTGAGAACAGGTTTGAAGGGTAGGAAAATTAAAATTTATTTTTGTTAAAAAGAAGAAACACGAAAAACTCTCTCTAGTTCTAGAAAAAACCTCACTTATTCCTCTATTTTCAGGTTTGAAAATTTTCTGCCTTCCTCCTCACCTGAGAATTTCCAATGGTCACTAAACATCATGAAAGAGGGTTTTATGAGAAAGGAGCCTCTGAATTCCACCAAATTGCATGAACACCCAGAATTGTTAGCCCTCTTTACGAGGGAAAATTGGATGCCTTTCTTTGAGAAATTTCATGGGTATGATGAGGAAGTTACAGAGGAATTTTTAATATCTTTAAGACCCCATTCAAAAACCCATGCTACAATCAGTTTCAGGGGTCTGACCATAGAACTTACACCAGAATTCATCATCAGAATTACAGGTCTTCCACTTGGGCTCCCCTAGAGCAAAGAAGAAAAACCACTAGGACAGGTTGCTAAAAATACCTTTTTCCAGCCTGATGAACATCTTGCGGAGGATAAGAATGGGATCAAGAGGACAAGTATACCTTATCCATGGAGTGAGGTCAGCTACGAGATCATGAAATATATCTCCTGTGAAGGAAGATACAGTATAGTCTATGGTTATCATTTCAGATTGTTGCATGAACTAAGATTTGGAATGGACCTACCTACATCTAGAAAACTCAGTCTTCCATATTTCCTCCTCCAATCCTTGATAGAGTGTGGCACCAAATTGAATGCAGGGGTTCCAAACCAACTGGCTCACCATGGGCTCATTAAATTGCTGGTAGAGGATGATCTCCACACATACACAATCCCTATAGCTTGGGAATTTTTTGGGAACATAACTAAAGAAGATGACATAAAAACTCTCACTGATGACCTTAGCCCGTCTGGAAGTGAAGAGGAGGAGCAGAAAGAGGAACTTGAGAAGGAAATCCATGAAGAAGCATAGAATATTCAATTAGAAGAAGAAAAAGATGAAAAATAGAGAGG
Source organism: Pinus taeda (assembly GCA_000404065.3). Lineage (NCBI taxonomy): Eukaryota > Viridiplantae > Streptophyta > Pinopsida > Pinales > Pinaceae > Pinus > Pinus taeda. Next base: position 104,760 of record APFE030181291.1, on the reverse strand, counting down.
GGAGGAGAAACCTGACAAAACCATAGTTGGACCTAAAGTAGAGAAGAAAACAACATCAAAAGCAAAAAAAGGGAAGGCCACCGCAAAGAAAAGGAAAAGGACAAGAACTGAAAAGAAGAAGCCCAAGACAGCTCAGAAAAAGGCTGCCACAGGAAAGGCAGAGACTCATCAACTAGAGGGGAAAACAACACCAGAGATAGCAGAAACAAAATTAGAGACACCAGACATAGGCAAAACTGCAGAGGAAGAAGAAGAAAAACAACAAGAAGAAGTGTCTCTTGAGACACTAGCAAGAGAAGCAACGACTGTTCTTGCTGCACTTAGTACTCCAGCTAAGCAAAAAGGGAAAAGAAAAAGACAGCCATCTATGTATTTCAAAGGTTGAAAGAGCACCAAAATCAAGATGGGCAAGCCTCAACCACCCTCGAAAGAACCCATCATCATTGAGGATGCACCTACTATAACAAAGGAGGAATCTCCCTCCAAAATCTCCATCACTTACGAGAGAGGAAGCCCTGAGACCTCTACCTGGAAGGAAAGGATCAAATTAATGGACTCTAAAGCAGTCCTACAAGAGGCACAAACCTCTCTACAGGAGACATTAGCAAAGCTCAAAGAAACTGAAAAACTGGAAAAGAAGAAAGAATAACAGTCCCAAGAGTAAGATAAGGCAAAAGAGATACCAGAGCCTAGACCTCAGCCTAACTTAGGATCCTACTAAAACCTTATGGAAGGTGGGAAGATCATCCCACAAAAGTTTGCAGTGCCTATTTTCTTTGAGCTGGAAAAGGAAAGAGCGAGGACCAACACATGGATGCAAATTGCAAAATCCAAAGGGGTCGAAGACACAGGGCACATGGAAAACAAGTTGAGAGAGATGAGTAGAGAATTGAGCATGGTAATGCATACAAAGAGCATCAGAAGAGCTCAATTGTAGGAAGAAAATTAATTATTGAAAAAGCAGCTACAAGAAAGGGAACCTTAAGGAGGAAATGAGCTGTCAATCTTGAAAAGACAGTAATAGAAAGAGGGACCCTAGGCAGGTAGTGAGGCAACAGAGAGACAACAACAAGAAGAAGAACCCTAGACCGACAGTGAGACATTGATGAAGCAACAACAAGAAAAAGAATCCCAGGTAGAAACTGAAGTGCTGATTTTGAAAAGATAGCTACGGGAAAAGGAAGCCCAGTCATCCTGCATGGCCAACTGGGCAATGGAAGAATTACAGTGTAGGCAGCCAGCCAAATCATATGCACTGTACCTCAAAGATCAGTGGCTCCAATTTCAAATTAAAACATTGGCCCTGAGGGGCACAATACCATTTCAAGATTATGGCCAATTTATGCATTTATGTGATCACAGTGAAGTTGAGGATAAAGCAAAGCTAGCAGAATTTTACCTACACAACATGGCACATACTGACATGAATTTATGGGATCCAAATGTTGCATTGAGGGACTTGCAGTTCATGGCTATGCATCTTGGATGAGCCATGAAGAAAAGAGAGCAGTGGAAATTTAGAAAATGATGGCAAAAGAGCTAAGTGAGCCCCTAATGATTAGAGCAAAACTAGCAGAACCCTTGGCCCTCATCGATGCCCACCAACACCTTGCAGCTAATCCTCAAGTTCTCCCTAACTATGTTGACAAGCAAGCACAGGCTATTGCACTGGAGAGATTGTTTGGCGATGGATGTATTCATGCCTGCATGAGAAGGTGGAATACATTGCCACACAACCTGAGGATCAGGTAGTATCACTCCCCAAACAGGATGGGGAAGCCATGAGGAGAGTGCCCCTATATAAGCACTCAATGCAAAATTTGAAATCCAACTGGATTGGTCTTAAATTCAGTCCTCCACTATTGCTAGGACTGTTGGAAAGAGTTAAGGAGGAGGAAGAATAGAAACAATGGGAAGAAGTGGATAGGAAAGTAGGTTTCCATGATAGAGAGGAAGACATCACATCAGACGCTTGGGATGTCAGAGAATCTGTTAGAGCCATTAAATATGAAGAGTTATATTAGTTGCTCAGAGGATGAGCAACCCATTTATCAAGGGGGTGATGATGAGCCCCAGAAATGGGTAATTATATGGGTTCATTCTACCTCTTAATTTGACTTAATCCACCATTCTCATTATTTTTTTGCATGTTTTTGAATATATTTGTGCTAATAGAGTGAATTGGGTTAGTCACTTTGCCATGTAGTCTAATGTGTGTTTTATGCAGATTTTTTGAACAATTTTGGACAAAGACAAGGAATTTATGAGCAAATGGTAGCCAAACTCAAGGAAAACAGGGAATAGGATTTGTAGGGGGGGTGTCTCCTTCATTAATGAATCTTTTCCTCAAATCCTCCATCAGCAACTTGGAGCACAAAGGCCCACATTGATGATTCCAAGGGGCAGCCAAGCAAGTCAAGTAGGGCTGTTGTTTATATTCAGTTCTAGGAAGCCAAGTTCCTTGATTTTAGGAGGATTGTTGGAAGTCCCCATTTGTATAAATAAGAAAGCTTAGAGCCTCAGTGGTTTAGCTAGTTATTAGTAGATTTTCACACTTTTTTGCAGCATTCTGTTCAACTCATTTTCGAGTTCTTTTTTAGAACAATTTATGTAATGTAACTACTATGTTTGATAATGAAGATGAAACAACTTTTAAGCCAGCGCTGATCTCTTTCAGATGGTTGAATCTATTGGATTAGGGCCCAACCCAAGCTACCCAACACATCCTACTGTGTACTTATATGATTTTGTTTCAATTCATGAGTTAATTTATGTTGCATAGATTCATTTTACTTTGTTAGATTAGGTTGCTTTTGATGGTTAGTATAGTTGTTTTTGTTTCAAGTTGCTTAAGTAAGTTGCTGCAGTGACAGAAAAATATCGTAAAAGGCCAACAACAGGTCTTGATCTCCTTTCTCCCTTCCTGGGACTATGATTTGAGGTCAAGGCACTACTACTACCACCAAAAACACAGTTTTTTCTCTCCCATGCAACTACTAGTGTGATAACTTTGATTTGGAAAGGTTTATAGTAGTTTAGATTCAATTGCTTAGATTATTTCCTGTTCTTTTCCCATAGTTATCTCGCATGCTTTTCTTCTCATAAGGTATTGTTCAGCGTTTTCTGTTTTTATGTCGGAAATTAGGTCAAGCTAGAGAAATCTCAGTTTTTAGTTCATTCTTTGGTCAGTTTTGATAAGTAAATATGTAGATCTCTTGTAGGATATTTGAGCCCACCATACATCCATAGCATAGCTAGCACCAGCTCACTTCTCATAGATTTCCCCACTCATTCACAACATTTCGCCAATCTGCCCTAATTTCTGTATTTTTTTTCCATGAAGCTGCTTTCTTTCCATTTGAACAAATCCAATCATCATGTTCGTTCTTGATCCCCCTTGACAAGTTCTAGACACCTCAACACCTTCATCTAGCCTTCAATTCCCCTTTCCCATCATTTTTCCTCCTTCAAAACTCCAAAAATAGCTCTCAGCCTTCTCTTGTAGATCATCCTGCAGATCCCCTGTAGCCTCCTGTAGAATTTCCTGTGAGTGATTTTTTTGAAGTCCGATCACTATGGAAGTCTCCAGAAGGGTATTATGGGCTTCATAGGACCTATCCACACCTTCCTCCACCTATGCAACAACCAAATCCATCTTCCTTTGCTACCAAACCTCTGCATAGTCACAACCAGATAAATCACAAGCATAATAATTTCACATAAAAATACTCAAAAGTACAAAAAGATGATTTCTTCTCATTTCTTGTCAGAAGTAGCTTGAATAAATGAAATTTACCTTTTTAGTAGTCAATGGCCCTCATTTCATTAGTTTCCATCTCTTTTCTTGCAAAAGTAGGGTTAGTGGGTAAATTAGGGTTTGCTAGTGTTTCCGTTTCATTTCAGTTTTCATTCTCTTTCTACAAATAGAACAGTCCCCGTAGAGTTAGTTGCCTTTCATCACAGTTAAAAGCTTCTTCTAAGAAATCATAGAAGTTGGCTTAAGCTCCTAGCGAACTTGTGCCAGCTGACCAAGTGACAGCCTACAGTAACAGCTAGTACTTGTGCATACATCATTGTTGCTTCCAAGTTTGTTATGAACTACCGGGTTGATAAAAGTAAAGAAGGAAGCCTCAGGAGTTGCAGCATTATTACTGCAATACTGGAGCCCACCAAACATCAATAGGAGTATCCTACGAGACTAGGAAAATATCATCTGCTATAATTATTCTTCGAGTAACCCTGAGATTCTCATCCTCAAAATGTTAATAAATCACTTCCCAAAAAGAAAGTCTTATAACAACCTTGGTGAAAATTCCAGGTAATAAAAGTTAATTAAGGAAAAATAATAAACACGTTGATGGGACACTTATTCCAAGCTGAATGTTGGGAAAAAGCATAGTGATGGGGATCACTTGTGGTTAATTAATGGCTAAGGAAATTTGCAAAGACAATGAGTAAGGCTTTGGAAAGACAAAATGGCATTTTGGCACATTTATTTATGAAAATAATGGAAATTATGAGAAAAGGGAGGTGAAAGGTCATAGGTTTCATGTGAGGAGGAAAATGAAGTAAAATAATGGAAAATGAAGAAAATAGAGGCCTCATTAATAAAAGGTCTTATGAGGATCAGTACACAGACTTTTGTTAGTTTAGTTTTGGAGCTAGACTCTCTCTATTCTGTCTTTCTCATAATCTTGGACACTTAGAGTTTCTTAGAGCACTTTTGGAGGAGTGTCACATACTTGGAATTTTGGAGCAAGAATGCAAAGGAAGAGCAAGAAAGCACAAGAGGACATCGGGATCAACCACTACAATGGTTTTTTCTTGCATGTACCAAATTACATGTATGTTTTACTCACTAGTTTTGGCATGCATGGCACAGGGGTGTTTGGATGAAGAGAGTTTTGGCTCAACCATGTCTACGATTGGGTGGTTCATGGAAGTCCCATAAATGGTTGGCCTTTGCATCATTAATATGAGGATATTTATCCTTGTTATTTTGTGACTATTGTATTGGTTTATATGTGGATTATATGGTTGTTGTTTCCTTAGTATTTTGTTGCTATTATGCTGGTTATGAACATGTATTATGACAGTGGCTATGTATGGATCCAATCATGTTTTCACTTGTAAATTAACAATGTATCTATGGCCTAATGGATGAAACTACAGCCGATGTGTTGAGGCACTTCTTAGTGATTCTCAGATGAGTATGAGACCCCTATGCTTAGATCTATTATTTATGCCTGTAGATTACATATTTGTGATATGTTTGATGAAATTCCTATCATGTCTAGTAGGGGTCCAATCAAGGGCATTTTTAAGTAATTGCATTTGTATCATCATCCCATCGTTATCTTTCTATCTTGAAGGTATCACTGAATTCTGGGCAATGACCTGGGCTCTAGGCCTGAAAAAGTGGCTCAAATCCTAGGGACATTGGCATACTACTTGGCAAAACAGTCCCTAGACGCTGGCATACCATGATGTGGGAGTGTCCAGAGCCCTTTGGATGCATGCATGACCATATCATGGGAGAATTCGCGGGTTAATTGGTCTAAAAAATCAATGGGACTTAGGGGCTAGTTACCCGAGATGTTGGGTTGTTTCCTAAGAGTCTTGTTGCTAATGTGGAAGGTCTATATGGTGTGTTTCCATTGGTTCCACTTCCTTAAGGTGACTTAGAAGGTCGACTAATATCATAGTAACTTCTCGTCATGTGTTTACCCTGGTTGGCCAATTACTTGGGTAGATGTGGGAGAAGGGTGTTACAGAGTTGTATCAGAGCATCTTTCACCCCTCGGATTCGATGGATTGTGTGTTGGTCATGCATTCATGTTGGTTGCATATGTGTTTCTTGTGTCATAAGACTATGTTCTTGTTGCATTTTTATTGTATGGGTCATAATTGTAGTGAGGTCGCCATGGGATGTTAATGGTGTTGTTTGGAGTACATCGCCATGAGTGTGTGGTTGATTATGCATTGCTTATGCATGTTACTATTCACATGTGGTCACGTGTACAATGATGTGTTGGTTGTCATTCATTAGGGAATGGTATGTGTTGTTGATTAGGTCATGCATTGATGACTGTATTCTAGCTAGAATGATAGTCACATGATTATATGATTATGTGTTATACTTATATATGTTGTCATGATTATGTTATACATGTATTATGATGATTTGTTGATCTTGCAGATGAGGTATCCTCCCTGAATTATGCTAAGGTACGTTAATTTATTGTGATTTGGTTTAGGTAACATAATATACTTTGTAGGAATAATATCAAAGATAACTAGCAAGATGGTAGACTATAGTTCCTAGACTCTCCCTATGGATTAGATGAGAAACGTGGTGTTGGGCACCCTTATGATTTGGAAGACACACTAATAAGCTTAAAGGAAGAAATAAGGAGCTGTAAGGCAGACAATGATAGAATCATACAGGCACAAGAAAAATAAGCAGAGGTAAATGTAGTGATACTTTAGAGTTTGTTAGAATTGTAGTGACAGGGACCAATTCAGATCAACCATGAGTAGAAGGACAAAAATAATGGGGCATATGTTAGTATGTCTCATGGTGGTCACAATTTCGATATAGATGAAACAATTAGAGATGGAAGATTGTTGGATACTCTAGATAGGAGAGGTGATAGACATAGGTTATATTCTAGTTTTGGTTCTAACATGCATGATGATCGACATCATTATCATCCTTACAGGAGGAGTGATAGGGGCTATTTGCTGGACAAGTTTAAGAAATCCAAACCGCCTACATTTGACGAAGAGATGAATAAATCACAGGATGCAGAGGCATGATTTCTTGGCATGAGGAAGTTCTTCAGGTTGCATGATTACTCAGAGAATATGAAAGTTAGAATAGCTACTTTCAGTCTCAAATGTAAAGAAGACATTTGGTGGGAAGATGTGAAGAATGTCAAAGGTATTCATGAGGAGGACTTGAATTGGAGTGAGTTCGAAATACTATTCAAGAAGAAGTACCCATCATAGAGATACTTTGATGTTAGGTCAAAAGAATTCTATGAGCTAAATATGGGATTGATGACAGATGAGGAGTACACTAGTAGGTTCTTGAAGCTACTGAGGTATGTTCCTTACCTCAAGGAGGATAAGGCCAAGATTCAGATATTCACTAGTGGTATACCGATTGCATTCAAAGATTGAGTTTGATGAGTCTAGATCATTGAAGGAGGCCATCCGAAAGCTAAAGCACTGCTATGAGCAATCAAAGTTCAGATCTGAGACTAAACTGGATTGGAAAGGTAATGAAAATAACAAAGGAAAATGGGACAAGAAGCGAGCAATACCTCAGCGTTCATGTAATAAAGAGAATGAAACGCCATATAAGAAGTTTAATGCATCTAAAAGAGGACATGGACATCGATCTGAGGAGCATAACAAGTATGCAGGCTGGAATCCTATAGAGTGTTGGACTAGTGGCAAAGATCATCGCATGAGAGATTGTCCACAAAATAAGGGTGGTATGCCTTAGATATATAGTGGACAGGAGGTGTAGACTATTGGAGATGTTGGCCAGAGCATTCCTCGTATCTATGAAGCATTGGATAATAGATAGGCATATCATCAGGAATTTATCATTGAGATGGACGGTAAGATTTGCATTTTTTCTATTTTGATTGTTCCGAGATCTAATTATAGTTATGTTTATCCTAACTTGGTGGATAAGTGTGGTTTGAACAAAGAAGTTCATGCAGAGTCATAGTTAGTACAGTTTTCTACAAGTACAAAGAAGCGAGTTCATCATTAGGTAAGAGCTTGTACATTCGATTTGAATGGTATTCCTACCTCAACGCATTTGAATGTATTACCATTGGGATCATACAGTATGTTTTTGGTCATGGATTGGTTGTAGCTTAATAGAACCAAGGTGGATTTTTATGACAAATCCATTGAGTGCTTGGATGACAATTCTAAACAAAGACTTTTGCAAGGTAAGAAGAAAGCAACATCAGTTAGGATGGTGACAACTATTCACGAAAAGCATAGTCACAAAAAAAGGTGTTTGTTATTTATCTTACATATCTCTAGTGAAAAAGGTAAGGAAGTTGAGGATGTAGATATTTTGAGTAGGTACCCGGTTCTATAGCAGTTTTAGGATGTGTTTCCTGCAGATATTTCAGAGTTGCCACCTCACAGAAAAGTAGACTTTTCTATTGAGTTGGTGCCAGGGGCATCTCCAACATCAAAAGCATCTTACAGGATGAGTACACCTGAGTGGTAGGGTTGAAGCTACAGTTGAAGGAAATGTTGGACAAAGGATAAATTAGGCCAAGTATATCACCATGGGGTGGACTATTATTGTTTGTAAAGAAGAAGGATGGTACTCTCAAATTGTGCACTTACTACAGGTAGTTGAATAAAGTGACCATCAAGGATAGGTATATGTTACCGAGGATTAATGACGTCTAATCATTTGAACGGAGCAACATTTTTCTTGAATATTGATCTGAGATTCAAATATCATTAGGTACGCATTAAAGAAGAGGAAATCTACAATAAAAATTTATGGACTAAGTATAGGAATTATGAGTTTGTTGTAGTTCCATTTGGTTTAAATAATGCTCAAACTACCTTTATGTGTTTGATGAATAGTGTGTTGCATCTGTATTTGGATAATTTCATTATTGTATTCATTGATGATATAATGGTATATTCTAAAAATGAATAAGTGCATGTTGAGCATTTAGCAATAGTGTTGAGATTGTTGAGAGAGCATCAGTTGTATGCTAAGATCAACAAGTGCAGTTTCTTTCAGACTAAGGTACACTACTTGGGACATGTGGTTTCCAAGGATGGCATAATAGTTGATCCAGAAAAGACAAGAGCTACCATGAAGTGGCCATCTCCCAGAAATGTAGATGAGGTGAGATCCTTCATGGGACTGGAAGGATATTACAGGAGATTCATCAGGAACTTCTCATAGATCACTTATCCTATAACATCATTGCAGAGGAAAGGTAAGAAGTTTAAATGGATAGAGGAGCGTGTCACTAGTTTTGAGCAGTTCAAATAGTGTTTGACACATGCACCAATATTAAATATTGTAGATCCAGACAAAGAGTTTTTAGCATGTACAAATGATTGCAAGAGAGGACTTGGCGGAGTCCTTATGCAAGATGGATAGGTGGTATGCTATGAGTCAAGGAAGCTAAATGTACACGAGTAGAACTACCCAACACATGATTTTGAGATAGCAATGATCATACATGCACTGAAGATGTGGAGGCACTATCTTTGTAGCAGGAGGTTTGTATTGATGAGTGATCACAATGGTTTGCGGTATGTATTTAACCAACCGAATATGAATGGCAGGCAATCTAAATGGTTGGACATGATCAATGAGTTCAACTTTGAGATTAGGTAAATCAAAGGTAAAGAGAATATGGTGGCAGATGATCTTAGCAGGTGAATATCAGGAAATATCTTAGTAGCTATGACCTCCTATGGGACAGACTTATAAGATAGGATGTTGCAGGCAAGTCAACAGGATGTCAAGTATATGGAGATTGTGCACAGGTTGCAGTAGAGTTCAGGTAGTGGTACAAGTACAGGTACATGGACAAGTTGTAGTACATGTATAGGTATAGGTAGTGGTACAAGTACAGGTATAGATGTAGGTGCACAGGATGTGGACTATCGTCTCATGACAGACAGATTGGTTAGATTTAGAGACAAGATATATGTGTAAGACAACAATGAGCTCAAGAAGGTGATCTTGAGGGCGTTTCATGCGAAACCATATTCAAGTCACCCAAGTTATCAGAAGACACTGAAAACAGTGAAAGAATTATATTATTGGCCGAATTTGAAGAGAAACGTAGTAGAGTTTGGGGCTAGGTGTTTGGATTTTCTATAGGTGAAGGCAGAGTGTAAACATCTAGGTTGACTACTACAGTTGATTGTGATCCCACAATGGAAATGGGAGGTCATTCCATGGACTTTATCACAGGTTTTCTGAGGACAGTGAGACATCATGATTCCACCATGGTAGTGGTGGACAGGCTGACCAAGGTAGCACACTTCATTCTAGTGAAGTCTACATTCTCAGCGAGTGATGTAGAAAAAGTCTTCATCAGGGACGTGGTTAGATTAATGGAGTTTCAAATAATAATGTTTTAAATAGGGATGCAAAGCTCACTTCCAAGTTTTGGAAGGATGTATTTGTAGGTTTGGGCATAGAGTTGGCCTTCAGTACAACTTATCATACGCAGATAGATGGACAAGTAGATAGGGTCAATAGGATATTGGAGGACATGTTGAGGATGTATGTGATGTATCAACAATAGAAGTAGGAAGAGTATATTCCACTAGTAGAGTGTTCCCTTACAACAATGGGTACGAGAATTCAATAAGGATGAGTCCATTTGAGGCATAGTTGTAATACTCCCATTAGTTGGAGTGATCCAGCTAACAATGTGTTGATTGGACTGGACATGTTGAGAGACATGGAATGGGAAATGCAAGTAATCAAGAAGAATTTGGAGATAGCACAGTATAGGTAGAAGAGCTATGCATATCAGAATAGTTTATTTAAGGAGTTCCAGGTTAGGGAATAGGTGTACTTGTGCATCAAACCGAAGAAGAGCTCCTTGTAGATTGGATCATTTTCCAAACTAGCACCTTGGTTTTGTGGACCTTTCAGGATTATTAAGAGGATTGGGCCAGTAGCCTATCGACTTGCACTGCCTCCAATAATGAAAGTATATGATGTTTTACATATGTCATTGCTTAAGAAGTATGTTAAAGATGTTGATTATGTGATTGACTAGTATGTATTGCAAGTGGAGCTAGATTGAGAATTCCAACTAGAGCCTCAATATATATTATAGATAAAGATTCTCATACTCCAGAATTGAGCAATTGAGTAGGTTAAAGTGTAGTGGAAGCACTTTGGGCCCGATTAAGATACATGGTAGATGGTGGATCAAATGTGGGCTATGTAACCATCCTTATTCGCTGGTTGAGTGGATGTTTTGGTATATGTCTTTGGTATATGTTTTTGGTACATGTTTTGGTGATGTTTGGTATATGTACATATGTATATGGATGTAGATACTACCATGAGATATGTTATAAAGCTCTAATAAGCGGTATAGGTGTCATGTTGTTATGATGTTATACTTGTTATGTTGAAATGTTGGTTTTCTTCTTAGCAAGATGATCATTGTAAATACTGCAATGAGCTAAGTTATAAAGATCCATTGGCAGTATGTTTTGCTTATAACAACCTTGCTGGTTGTAGGTGTTGTTCAACACCGAGGATGGTGTTCCCCCAAGGGGGAGGGTTCTATGAGAGCAATGGTGAAAATCCATGTAATAAAAGTTAATAAAGGAAAAATGATAACCACGGTTGATGGGACACTTATTCCAAGTTGAATGTTGGTAAAAATCATAGTGATGGGGATCACTTGTGGTTAATTAATGGCTAAGGAAATTGGAAACGGAAATGACTAAGGATTTGGAAAGAGAAAATGGAATTTTGGCACATTTATTTATGAAAATAATGGAAATTAGGAGAAAAGGGAGGTGAAAAAACATAGGTTGCATGTGAGGAGGAATATGAAGGAAAATAATGGAAAATGAAGAAAATACAAGCCTCATTAATAAAAAGGCTTATGAGGCTTAGTACACAAACTTTTGCCAGTTCAGTTTTGGAGCTCTCTCTCTATTCTCTCTCTCATAATCTTGGACATTTAGAGTTTCTTGGAGCACTCTTGGAGGAGTGCAACATACTTGGAGTTTTGGAGCAAGAAGGAAAAGGAAGAGAAGGAAAGCGCAAGAGGATATTAGGATCAATGACTACAACAAGTTTTTCTTGTAAGTATCGAGTTGCATATGTTGTAGTGTTTTCTTCTCAAAGATGTACAAAAAGAACCCACTTAAGATTGTGGATGACAAAAAATCTCAACAATATAAATGGCTGCTAAAAATTGTAGATTTGCAACAACTAATAGAAACAAAACCTGCCAAAATTATGATCTATGCCACAATCATAGTTAAACAACAAACAGAAATAATAATAACTCCAATCATCCAATGAAACCAGACATACAAAGAATAATTTTATTATAACACCTGTTAAGGGAACAAATAAATGTTACCAGTCCCCCTCTATGGGATGGTTTCTTGGCTATCCTCAAACGTCTTCAGCCTGTGTAGAGTCTCTCTCCTCTATAATGTGTAAACCCAACAGAAATATGGTGTGTGACAATGAAAATAATCAGAGTTACAAAAGTGAGTGCAACAATGAAAATAGTCAAAAGTCAATAATGAATGGAAAATCCTTCTATCTATAACAAAATATTGAGTCATCCTCAAATAATAAGCAATAATAAAATAATATTAACCCCATTCTTGGAATAACCACTTGGAATATTTTATTATATTTGGTTAGGAGGGAAAAAGTATTTTAACTTTTATTTACAAATAATAAATAAATAAATGATTTATTTATCATCTCAAGGAATTGGTTAAGGAATAATAAATAAATAAGGATTTATTTAATTATTGCTAAGGGATTTAGCCAAATTTGACAAAGAATAATAATTAATTAGTGATTAATTAATTATTCTTAGAGAAAAATAAGATAATTAATGGTTTATCTATTTATTTTTCATGATTGGGTCAAATGTGACAAGCAATAATAATTGAACAATAGTTTAATTAATTATTCCTAGAAGAAAATCAAATAAATAGTGATTTATTTAATTATTCTTCATGGATTTAACTATAAATTACTTAACAAAGGTGGTTTATTAAGTAACTTCTCATAGTGAAAGCAATTTTACTATGGTAAAATTGGCTTTACATGATGTACTTTGATCCATGTAGTAAATTAGGCTAGATGATTAATATTATGGAGATAACAACATATATGTTTTCCTCACCAGTTTTGGCATGCATGGCATATACATGTGGTTTATTGGTCATGATTTATCAATGGCATGGAGGATTACCTAGATTGATAGTGGATTTACCTAGCCTTTCCATTTCTTGGATAGCCATGGTGTTATGGGTTTATTTCTTTATTTTTCTAGTTGGTTCTCGTGTTTCCATTAGCTTGGGTTGAGTTACTAGTTCCTAGAAGGTCTGGTTGGACAAACTCTCTGGAAGCCCTGTAATAGCTTGGGTTGAGTTTCTAGTCCTTGTTAGCCTCACTCTCTTAAAAATCAATAATAAATCCAATTATTAAATTAAATAAATAAAATCATGAGAATTCCTCAAACTAAGGAGTCTAGTTTGGATGAGAGATTCTATCCAACTAGCTCTTTTAAATTAGTGTGTAAGTTGAGAAATTGTCTCAACCAAGTGAGTCTAAGATAGAAGCACTATCTTAAGACCACTTATTCATGTATTTAAATGCATTATTAAATTTTTTGAATAATGTGAATTACATGAGCATGAGAGATCACATGATGGCTCTATGTCTTTTCCGCTAGTTTAATTTTTCTGTGTTAATTTGTTGTGCATATGGCTATATGGATTTTTTATTCTTCTTCATGTGGTATCAAAGTTGTAGCCTATTGAGGAATTGATTGTGCATTCAAATACTATGTATCATCTTTTGGTGGAGTAGTTTGACTGTCTTGTGCATTGAGCCACAAAACTGTGGAAAGATTCGAGCCACTTGACTAGTGTGTGATGCCAATGAAATCGCCCTTGAGTTCCACAACACCAGATGCTAAGTCGGCCTTTTGAGGGAGATCATGGAATATTTTGGAGGCACATGAGGGCAGCCAGACATGCCGCTGGATCTGTGGAGTCACAGATGTGTGCATTTGACTGTGAGAAATTTTAATGTGAGTATGAAAGAGAAAATATCATGCCATTAAGCACTGCATTTATGGCGGAACTTTTTTGTTGAATATTTCCAGAGCTCTTGGTGTAGTAAGCCGGAGGAGGCATGTAGAGGCCTACATTGAGCTTCGAATGGCGACATGGATAGAATGGGTGTACAAAATAATTGGTATAAGTGGATTGAATGAGGGCACAACTATTAACCTTCGATGTGTATACTACCTCTGTATGATATATATATTCAGTGTGTATCCTTTGCTGACTGAGCTATAGTCGTCAATCGTTGTACCACAACATTGCTATAGTAGACGGGATGTACATTCTAGAAAGGCGAATTCATCAAAACAAGATTCGATATTATAACATCTTTTGAGTTCATCAGCTCAACTAGACCACCTCTCATGTATTTCAAAGCACCAATCCAATTAAGGTTTTCAATTTCTGGGACTTTTCCAGAAGTTTATTATGCTAAGAATTGAAGTAGATATCACCTTATCTATATATGCTCCTACTCCAGAAAAATATTGGTTCTTTTATATATTCTCCTCAGAGACATGGACCTTTTCTTTTCAAAATTTCAGGAATTTGTTGGTTTTTTTGTGTAATGGACTTTTTTATTCCATGGAGGCCTTCATAAGACTAAGCGGATTTGTTCAATAATGATAGAATCATGAAAGTGATTGAAGCATGGCATGAGCAGGTAAGTTGAGGAGATTGACAGAAGGAAAATCCCCGTCTCTGAACTTAAATCTCATAAATATCAGAAGAAAGATTATGCTTCACTTTTAAATCACCCAAGTCTGAGAATTTAGTAGTCAAGCCCTATGGTTGCATGATCCTTAATCTCAATGTATATCTCTTAGAATTTGTGGAAGGTATGACACCCAATTCCATTCTCGGTTTAGAACTTTGGCTTTTGTTCATCATGTTGATTTTTTTTAGTCAATTCCTTAGTGGAGTGATTACAATAAAGTGCATGCTGCATACGGAACACCAAAGTCTTGTGAATACTTTCTTTGGATGCCACAACCATTGGATTAGTTATATTTGTTTCTTGGAGCATTGTGATCGATGGAGTCGTTAGTGTGTGGAAGCGAATTTACTAAATTAAATTGTTGAAGTGCAGGAATTAAAGTGGGAATCAATTACAGCTAGCCTCTTACATAATACAGTGGACGACATTAATGTTATTACATTTGAAAAAAAAAATATTATTGGAGAGAGGAGTTTTGTTTTAGATAAGAAATATTGGTAATTTTTTTCGGAGAAATAAGTGTTTTGTATTTTGGAATGATAAGTTTTTTGGAGTGAGAAGTAAGATGTGATTTTTGTACATTTTGGAGAAATAAGGAGTATATTTTGTCATTTTGGAGTTATAAGTATTTTGTATTTGGAGAGATAAGTGACTATATTTTTTTATTTCTAGAAGGTTGAGTCAGTTTTTGAAGACAAGTTGCTTCAAAGGGTTACGAGTTTGGCATTATTATTGCTTGGGAAGTTGAAGGTTGATGTAATTCACTACTTAATAAATCATATTATTTTTTTTTTGTGGTGCTTGTGTCCTAGATCCACTCGAAATTGAATAAGGGGATCTTAGGTACACCATGTGTAATGAATGAGTGTGCATGACTTGTGTTCAGATTATCAAAAGACTCTCTTTATATTATGCTTAAACAATTACATGCACATAAGAAAGCTTAAGTATAAGAATGCTTAATCAAGCTCTTGAAATCAAGCTTAAGTACATAAGCACAAAGCGTCACATCATCAACTTGATAAAAGTAATATTCTGCAACAACATTTCATAATAGCTAATTTGATCCATCAAGTTAAGGATGCTACAAAATCAAGCATTTCAAGCCAAGACAACATCAACATCTTCAACACTTTTTGTATCACTTGCAGATAAACATTTTTTAACTGAATTGTACGGGTGCATTCTCAGTTGTAACCGACACCCTCATTTCATTTGTTGTAGTGCATACATTAAGTCAAGTTAGTTGTCACTTGAATATTTATCATTTGGGGATTTTCAATAGTGTTCGACACCCATCATTTTTTTAGCACATTCAATGCATCACTAAGTGCAGTAATCACACAAGAGTTAAAGACAAAAAGTATTTCAAGCAAGTACAATCAAGCACACAAGCATGTTCATAACAACAACCAAGCAAGCGAGCATGTCAAAATCAAATCTACAACAAACAAGCTAGTATGAAGTTGATTGAAGCATTCACAAAGTGTCAGTGAAGCATTCAAGCAAAGCGATCATCATCAAGCGAGCGTGAAAGCAAGCAAGTGTGGGTTCAAGCAATCAATTGTTAAAACAAGTTCAAGCAAGCGTGCAACAATGAACCAAACATCAAGTGAGTGAGTTCAACTTTAACGAAAACAAATATTTGACCAACAATCAAGCCTGTTCATATCTACATCAAGCGAGTGTGAGTTCCAAAAAATTCACATGGAGAAAAACATTTAGTTGTTAAAGATTCTTAACAATTTGATCCTCTTAACTGCTGAAGACATGGTACAAATCAGCAACTTAACTCTTGTTGATATTTCAATGAATCTACAACAAGCACATGAAACAATTGAGTTCCTTCAACTGGAGTCGCAACTGCAGAGAAATGAGTTGCAAGAGAAGCATGTTGCTTCCAAGTCTTTGACCAATCCAGAGATAGCTGATCATTTGACCTCATTCATCCAACCATCTTCAAGTGTTGAAGTTGTTCCAGTTCAAATTTATTCCAAACCCACCATCAAGCCATGGGAAGAAATTCAAAGTAATCGAAATCGATGTAACTTAGGATATGTCAAAGATAACGACAACTTACATATCCCTGATTATTCAAATCCCATTCAGTTCATCAGTACCAGATTACTTGAACAAATCACCTCAGCAAGTTCTCAGCAACTTGCAGACACATAGAAATGCACACAAACTCAAGTTGCAGACACAAAGAAATGCACACAAACTCAAGTTGTAGACAAACCAAAATGTTCTCATTGAAAATCAATGTTTGATCTCCATCCTTGTAGCCATTGCGGCAAGTCAAATCATACATCAGAGAAATACTGCAACCAATGACAGTCAGCCAGATTGAAGATAAATTATTCATGGATTGATCCCTGGGAATGGTCATCCACAGCCAAAATATTGTCCAAGTTTTACAATCAGATTCACTCACACATGCATCAGCCAACAGTCAAATGAAGATGGTACTCTCGTGCAGTTGAACGAGGGAGTACACCAGTGAAATGCTCCTCCACCTATAGGGGGGAGTTCAAATATATTTTGGAGAAGATTGCATCTCCTTTCAGCTGACAAATGGGGGAAAATGTCAGTGAAATTGACAAGTGGTTGTCAGACTGAAAGTCTCGACAACATCAGCGAAGCAGCCAGTGGGCATCTCCATCACCCAGTGGGCAATCATCATCAACAAATAAACTAGTGGGCGTTCATCAAATTGTGTCAGTGGACACCAGATGTTGTTTTCAAGTAACGGACAGTTGGATCCTTTTGTGGCTTGGCACATGATGAGGTTGTCAAGCGACATTCAGAGATGAATCAGTCATGCAGTTGACTCATGGTCTCTTCATATTGTAGTTTCTTCAACATCTAGCTTTGGCGGGTTTTCAAGCAAATGTTTTTTGAGGATCAACTTGATAACTTGGAATATGGTTGCTTGTTCATTTTGGATTTATCATTGGGGGGGGAATGTTAGCCTCACTCTCTTAAAAATCAATAATAAATCCAATTATTAAATTAAATAAATAAAGTCATGAGAATTCCTCAAACTAAGGAGTCTAGTTTAGATGAGAGATTCTCTCCATCTAGCTCTCCTAAATTAGTGTGTAAGTTTAGAAATTGTCTCAACCAAGTGAGTCTAAGATAGACACACTATCTTAAGACCACTTACTCATGTATTTAAATGTATTATTAAATTTTTTGAATAATGTGAATTACATGAGCATGAGAGACCACATGATGTCTCTCTACCTTTTCCGCCAGTTTAATTTTTGTGTGTTAATTTGCTGTGCATATGGTTATATGGCTTTATGATTCTTCTTCAATCCTGGAAGCCTTACAAATGCTCTAGAAGCCCTTGGTGGGTTGAATTACTAGTCCTAGAAGCCTTGGTTGGACAAACGATATGGAAGCCCATAGTAAGATGTGGGTTGAGTTACTAGTCCTGGAAGCTTTGGTTAGAATAAATACTCTCGAGCCTTAGAATGCTTGGGTAGAGACTAATATGATGATGGTTTTGCGATGTCAGACCGTGAGGGGGAATCATTGTTTGATGGGTTGAGGTGGTTGGCCTCTGGAAGCTCTGGATGGTTTTGGATTGATGTATTTTATGAGATCCCACATTCATGCTTGGAATATGGCATGAGGGTGATTGGATGAAGATATTTTTTGGCTCAGCCATGTCTACAGTCGAGTGGTTCGTGGAAGTCCCACAATTGGTTGGCCTTTGCATCATTAATATGAGGTTATTTCTCCTTGTTATTTTATGAGTGATGAGCCCCATAAATGGGTAGTTATATGGGCTCATTCTACCTCTTAATTCGACTTAATCCACCATTCTCATTATATTATTGAATTTTTTTTATTATATTTATGCTAATAGAGTGAATTGGGTTAGTCATTATGCCATGAAGTCTAATGGGTGCTTTATGCATATTTTTTGGTCAATTTTGGACAAAGTCAAAGGATTTATGAGCATTTGGCAGCCAATATTTGAGGAAAACAGGGAAGAGGATTTGTAGGGGGGTGTCCCCTTCATTTATGAACCATTACCTCGAATTTTCCATCAGAAACTTGAAGCACAAGCAGCCACATTAGTGCATCTAAGGGGCGGCCGAGCTAGTAAAGAAGGACTGCTGTTTATTTGCAGTTTTGAGAAGCTGAGCTCCTTGATTTTAGGAGAGCTATTGGAAGCTTGAGTTGTATAAATAGTAGGGCTTAGTTGCTCAATTTTTTTAGTTTGATTTTAGTCAGTCAGTAGTAGACTTTTCACACTTTTTTGCAGCACTTGTTCAACTCATTTTCAAGCTTCCTTTTTGAGAACAGTTTATGTAATGTGACTTTTATTTTTGATAATGGAGATGAAACAATTTTTGAGCTAGCACTGATCTATTTTAGAGGGCTGAAGCTCTTGGGTTAGGGCCCAATCTAAGCTGCCCAACACCTCTTTCCTTGTACTTATATGTTTTTTTCTTTAGTTCATGAGTTAATTTATGTTACATAGATTCATTTTACCTTGTTTAGAATAGGTTTCTTTTGATGGTTTGCATAGCTGTTATTGTTTTAGTTGCTCAAGTAGGGCAGTGACAAGCTAAGATTCAAAATGGCCAACAGTAGGCCCTGATCTCATTCTCCCTTTCTGGGACTATGATTCGAGGTCAAGGAACTACTGCTGCCACCAAAAACACCATTTTGCTCTCCCATGCAATTTCTAGTGTGATGACTTGATTTGGAAAGATTAATGTATTGCTTCAGATTTAGTTGCCTAGATAATTTCATGTTCTCTTACAATAGATCTCTCTGCATGCTTTTCTATTCAAAGGTTATTGTTCAGTGTTTTTTGTTTGTAGGTCAAAAATTAGGTCAAGCTAGAAAAAGTTTTGTTTTCATGGTATAGTTAGTCCTTTCTTTGATCAGTTTTTGTAAGTAGATGTGCAAATCTCTTGCAAAGCACCTCAGCTCACCATACATCCATAAAGAAGCCAACATCAGATCACTTCTCACAGATTTCCCAAGTCATTCACAACATTTCACCAATCTTCCTTAATTTCTGCATTTTTCTCCATAAGCTTCCCTCTTGCCATTTAAACAAATCCAACCATCATGATCCCTCTTGATCTTTCTTGACAAGCTCCAGAAACCTCATCACCTTCATCTAGCCTTCAATTACCCTTTCCCATCAGTTTTCCACCTTCAAAACCTCCCAAAATAGCTCTTGGCCTCCTCTTGTAGATCCTCTTGTAGATACCTTGTAGCCTCCTGTAGAATTTCCTGTGAGTGATTTTTCGAAGTCTGATCATAAGGGAAGTCTTTAGAAGGGTACTAGGGGCTTCTTAGGACCTCTCCACATCTTCCTCCACCTCTGCAAAAACCAAATCCATTCTCCATCGCCACCAAACCTTTGCACAATCACAATCCAATAAATTCCAAGCATAATAATTTCACATAAAAACACGCAAAAAATACAAAAATATGTTCTTTTCTTATTTTCTTCTGTGAATAGCTTAAGAAGATGTGATTTACCTTTTCAGTAGTCAATGGCACTCATTTCATCAATTTCCATCTCTTTTTCTGCAAAAGTAGGGTTAGTTGGAAAAATTAGGGTTTGCTAGGGTTTGCGTTACATTTCAGTCTTCTTTCTTTTTCTGCAAATAGAATAGCCTCTGTAGAGCTAGCTTTCTTTCATCATGGTTAAAAGCTTCTTCTGGAAATTCATAGAAGCTGGCTTGAGCTCCTAGTGATCTTGTGCCAGCTGACCAAGTGATAGCCTGCAGTAAGAGCTAGTACTTGTGCATACAACACCGTCGCTTCCAAGTTTGTTACGAACTACCGGGTTGATAAAAGTAAATTAGGAAGCCCCAGGATTTGTAGCATAATTTTTGCAATATTGGTGCTCACCACTTTTTTGTGTTGTTGCCGGGGAAGTGTCAGAGTATTTTTTTATTACTGTTTTCTTCTATTTTCTACTGCAACATTCTACTAAGTAGTTTATTTCAACAAAAGTAGAGTAGTTGTTTCTTTCAATTTTTGCATTTCCTTGCTTTCATTTCAATTCTGCAATTTCTATTTCAGTAAAAGTATATTAGTTCTTTCAATTCTACAATCTCCATTTTAGAAAAAGTAAATTAGTTCTTTCAATTCTGCAATTTCCATTTCAGCAAAATCAGATTAGTCATTTCCTTGCTTTCATTTCCATTCTACAAATTTTTCGTTTCAGCAAATCCATTTCAGTAGTTGCAATTTGTTTGTTCAATCAATTTCAGTTTTGCAGGTACAAGCATAAAAACAAAAAAAATCACCAAAAAAAAAAAAGAGATTTCCTTTCATGCCTCGTAGGAACATAGATAATTCAGGAAAATGTTTTCCTAACACCCCCACAGCTTCACACATCCAACCTTCCCTCTTCTTGTGTGGCTGTAATCAAGAAAAATGCTTAGGTAACAGCTAGACATATTTGAAGAACCTATAAGGGGAAGAAGAAGAAGAAAACATTCCTCTGGAGCTAATGGCTGAAAACAGAAATTTTGGGAGTAGTACCTTTTCTTCTAATTCATCCATTAAAGGTGAAATTGGAAGCATACTGGAAGACCTCAAGAGTGAGGTGTTTCAGATTCTTGCCATGAAAATGGATGCCTTCCATATAAAAAAGAAACAAGAGGAAGCAAAGAGGGCTTTGGCCATCTTTTGTCCTAAATGCACCAGAAGGCATCCTAGGAATGAATGTCCATTGAACTCTATAGAGGTTTGTTCAATCTGTGAAGAAAATCATTCCATAGACAAGTGCCCGTCCTTTTCTGGACTTAAAGTTGTATACCAAGGGGCTAAAGTAGTCACTGAACAGATCTATTACATAAACCAAAAGAGGTCGCATGGACCTAGACCATACCAGTAGGGGATGCAAGGGACATCTCAGGTATACTACAATCCTAACCAAGTCACATCCATACCTTCTTGGGGCCCCCCTACTCATCCTCCCTGGTCCATGCCTCCTCCTTGGTCCTTCACATCTCCATATCATGCCCAACTAGCCACCCATCCATTTCAACCCTATGCTTAGCCGCAACCTTAGTAGAATGCATCTCATCAGGGGTGGAGGCCCCAATATAACTCTCCTCCCACTCTTTTTCCTCCACCACCTGTTCAACCACAACCATTGCCTCATGCTCCATCAAGGCAACCCAAATGCCTACCCAGCTGAACCCGAACCTGAACAACAGACAGGCCCAACAAGTATATAGTGGGAAACCACCATTTCCGAACCCGCATATTGGAGTAGCTCAACCTAATTACAATGCTGAGTTACAGCACTTCCAAACAACTCCTCTTGAGCTCAATGATATTCACCATAGCTCAGGAAAAGTATTGCAAAAAAGAAATTATATTGATATCATTGAAGGACCGCATCCAACAGAAGAAGATGCAATAGAGAAGATCAAAGAACTATGGGCTGCACTTGATGAGGAGAAGACATCAGAATCAGAGATCTAGCAAACTCCCTCATGGTTACCGTCAAATCCTCCATGTATTCAAGAGAAAAATTAGAAAAAAGAGGAAGATGTGAAGGTCATGATAGAAGAAGACATTAAGAATGGTCCAGATCAGCAAAAGGACTGAGGACATCACAACTATATTCCAATATGGTTCCAGACAGTCATTAAGTTGTAGCACTACTCTCTTCCTCAACTATGCTTGATCCCTTCAAAGTCAAATCATTTGGTCTCTGAAATTCGGATACATGTCAAACCATACATTTCAAGCCTCCACATCATTTTGTCTATCATCTTGATGTGCACATGGCTCCATTGGAAGTATTCTTATACTTGAAAATGATTTTGTTTTTCAAGTAGGATAGGGTAGAGGAAAAAGAAAAAAGAAAAAATGAAAAATACGAGGAAAAAATAAAAATCTAAGGTGAAAACCTCCTCGGAGGCACCTCAGATCGGCTCATTGATTGAAAACCTCCATGAGGCGGTCAATAGGTTGGAAAGAAGAGAAAATAAAAAAGAGAATAAGATCCCTGGGTGAAAACCTCCCTTGGAGGCGCCCAGGGCAGGAAATTAGGGTGAAAACCTCCTTGAGGCACCCTAGCTGTTTTCAAAAAAAAAAGAGAGAGAGAAAAAGAAAAAGAAAAATGAATTCCCAGTTGTATTGCAGGTTTGTAGGAGAACTTCAGGAAGCAGCGGTAGGTGCTAAGAAAGCTCTGAAACCAATAACAACACCTATCCTACCTTCGCTCACCTTTCTCCATCATTCCTGACATTCTTTCCACCTCACTGTCCTTCTTTTCTGAAAATTGTGTTTTCTACAGGAGGCTCCTGTAGAAATTACAGAGAGCTAGAAATGGATTTCAAAAGAAGTTTGGGGAACAAGGAAGCTTCACAAAGGTTTATATATCTGCCTGTAGTCTTCAAACCTCTCTTCCATCATTTCCAATTCTGCATTACACCCCAAGCTCATTTTTCTTACTGTCCAAAAAGTGCAAGATGCTCTGATACAAAAATACATAGAGCAAAAAAAAAAAAAATTCCCTAACTTGAAAATCGTGCATCCATTTAAAAAACTGTTTCATGGGGAGTTGCATAGGGATGATGACAACACGCTCAAGCAATTTCAGCCAATCGCAGTGCACAGTTTCCAAGAAATCAACCTCCATCACCATCAACCTTTTTTGCATTTTATCAATATCCGTGCATCCATTTAAAAATTTGTTTCATGGGGAGATGCATATGGGTGACAGTAACATGCCCAAGAAATTTTAGCTAATTCCAGTGCATGGTTTCCAAAAAATCGACCTCCATCACCTTTAGCCATTTTCAATTTTTTCTCAAAATCCATGCATCCATTGACCAAACTTTTTCTATGGGAGGTGCATAATGATGATGGAAACATGCTCAGAAAATTTCAGGTCAATCTAGTCTACTACTTGGGAGATATGGACAAAACAAGTCACTGTCCCATTAAAATCTAGCATCAGCAGCATGAGGGTGCAAATCTGAAGGTTGAAGTAGATTCCTGAAGATCAAATCTAGCTAGAGGAAAAAGAAAACAACCACACATCAGAAAGAAGAAAACATGCAGCAAGGGAAATACATGCATGTAGCATTCCAAAGAGCCATAACACCTCACAACAAGTGCACATTTCAACTTATAGGTAAATGTATAAACCCGTTCCTCTGTTGTATCTGTATGATACAAAACTGCATGAACAAATGTGATGGTTGAGATTAAACTAGATCGGTGACCAGCTAATTGGCCACCCTCATCTAGTTCAATAGCACTCAGCCAGAGTTCACTCTGCACATGTGTCTAGTCAACTCATAAGAATCTCAAAATAGGTAGTGGCAGATATTTTGAACTTCAATGCGAATGATGGAAAAAATTGCGGGCAAGCGGCATAAAGTTTCATGATGACACTGTAGTGGGGACCAACGGTCCTAATGAGGGTAACATACCCTTCCTGCCACCTCATCTCGTCATCACAAACCTCTCTCGTAATCTTAAGTGTGCTCCCTCGACTGCACTCACCACCTTTGTTTTCATTTGTATCATCGTGCATTCGACTGCAACAAGATACCTACCATCTCCAGAGCCTCGAAACAGTTGCACTCTGTCATTTTCAGAAGCCTTCCACTTATCAGGCTCTACAGGAGCACTATTGGGTTCTACAGGAGCAAAAACAGATCCTATAGGAGCCCTTTCTAATAAGAGGGCCAGTGAGCAGTCTCGCAAAGGAAAAATCGGGATTTTATGGCATATTCGAGCTCGAGGTAGGCTCTGGTAAACCCACTCTGCATATTCGTATATACAAGGGGTGATATGATTTCAAGGAAAGGATTAAGTGAAAAGGAAGGAGAATTGAAATCAAAAGTCTACTCGTTTCTTTAAAAAAAAAAAAAAAAACACATTCTTTTTATCTGTTCTCTGTGTTGAAGTGTTGGCTTTTTCTCCACCATGGTATTCTCATATATGAAGGAGTGATATAATTTTAGAAAAGATTAAGCCTGTAAAAAAGGAAATTGCATTGAAAAGTCTACCTATTTCTTAAGAAAAAACACAGTTTTATCTCCTCTTTGTTTCTAAGATATTGTCTCCTTCACCACCTTCATACTCACATATACAAAGGAATAATGCAAGTTTAGAAAGTTTATCCAGGAGGGAAGGAAAAGTGAATTAAAAACTCTCCCTGTTTCCTGAAAGAAACACAAATAGAGAAGGAGAAACATGACACCAAGGAAGATAAGTCTAAAACAGAAAAGAAGAAGGAACCAAGAACAGAGAAGGATAAGACCACAACAGAGAAAAAAGAAGAAGCCTAGAACAGAAAGGAAAAATCCTAAGACAATATAGAAAAAGGCTACCATAGAGAAGACAAAAACTAAGCACGAAGAGGAACAAACCAAAACAAGGATAGAAGAAACAGAACCAGCAAAGACAGGAAAGACAACAAATGAAGAAGCAGAGGCACTACATTGCAGACAACCAGCCAAATCATATGCAGTATACCTCAAAAATCAGTGGCTACAATTCTAGATCAAGACCCTGGCCCAGAGGGGTATCATACCTTTCCAGGATTACGAACAGTTCATAGATTTGTGTGAACACAGTTCAGTAGAGGACAAGGCGAATTTGGCAAAGTTTTATCTACATAACATGGCCCTTACTAATATGGACCTATGGGACCCTAATGCAAGGTTAGGTGACTTGCAATTGATGGCTATGGCATCCTGGATGAGTCATGAGGACAAAAGAGCAGCAGAAATCCAGAAATTGATGGCAAAAGAACAAAATGAACCCCTGATGATTAGAGCAGAACCATAAAACCCTATGGCTCTCATTAGCACCCACCAACAACTTGCTGGTGATTCTCAAAGTGCCCCTAAGTACATCAATGAGCAAGCTCAGGCTATTGCGCATTTTTGAAGACATGGAGAGATTTCTTGTGGATGATTGAATCCATGCCTGCATGAGAAGGTGGAACACACTACCCCACAGCCTACAGATCAGGGAGTACCACTCCCCCAACAGAATGAGAGAATCACTAAGAAGAGTGCCCCTGTATAAGCACTCTATGCAAAGTTTGAAGGCCCATGGGATTGGTTTGACGCTGAGTCCTCCACTACTGCTAGGACTACTAGAAGGCACAAAGGAAGAAGAAGAAAAACAGTAGTGGGAAAAATTGGATGCCAATGCTGGATTCCATGATAGGGAAGAAGATCTCATATCTGAAGCATGGAATGTCAGGGAGGCCATCAAGGCCATCAAGGAAGAAGAGATATATTAGTTGCTTAGAGGATGAGCAACACTTTCAGTAGGGGGGTGATGATGAGCCCCATAAATTGGTAATTATATGGGCTCATTCTGCCTCTTAATTCGAATTAATCCACTATTCCCATTAGTTTATTGCATGTTTTTTATTATATTTATGCTAATAGAGTGAATTTGGTTAGTCATTATGCCATGAAGTCTAATGTGTGTTTCATGCAGATTTTTTGGTCAATTTTGGACAAAGTCAAAGGATTTATGAGCATTTGGCAGCCAATATTCGAGGAAAACAGGAAAGAGGATTTGTAGGGGGTGTCCCCTTCATTTATGAACCCTTACCTTGAATGCTCCATCAGAAACTCAGAGCACAAGCAGACACATTAGTGCATCTAAGGAGCAACCAAGCAAGTAAAGAAGGACTGATGTTTATCTACAGTTTTGGGAAGATGAGCTCCTTGATTTTAGGAGAGCTATTGGAGGCTCAAGTTGTATAAATAGCAGTTCGTTTGTGCTCAATTATTTTATTTGTATTTTAGCCAGTCATTAGTAGAATTTTTGCACTTTTATGCAGCACTTGTTCAGCTCATTTTTGAGTCTCCTTTTTTAGAACGGTTTATGTAATGTGACTTTTATTTTTGATAATGGAGGTGAAACAATTTTTGAGCCAGCACTGATCTCTTTCAGAGGGCTGAAGCTCTTGGGTTAGGGCCCAATCCAAGCTTCCTAGCACCTCTTGCCTTGTACTTATATGTTTTTTGCTTCAATTCATGAGTTAATTTCTATTACATAGATTCATTTTACCTTGTTTAGAATAGGTTGCTTTTGATGCTTTGAATAGTTGTTATTGTTTCAATTGCTCAAGTGGGTTAAGTAGTGATAGGATAAGATTCAAAATGGCCAACAATAGGTTCTGATCTCCTTCTCCCTTTCTGGGACTATGATTCGAGGTCAAGGCACTACTGCTGCCACCAAAAACACAGTTTTGCTCTCCCATGCAATTTCTAGTGTGATGACTTGCTTTGGAAAGATTAATGTATTGCTTCAGATTCAATTTCCTAGATCATTTCCTATTCTGTTTCAATAGATCTCTCTGTATTCTTTTCTGTTCAAAGCTTACTGTTCAACATTTTCTGTTTGTAGGTCAGAAATTAGGTCAAGCTAGAAAAAGTTTTGTTTTCATGGTATAATTAGTCCTTTCTTTGATCAGTTTTCATAAGTAGATGTGTATATCTCTTGTAGGGAACCTCAGCTCACCATACATCTATAAAGCAACTAGAATCAAATCAGTTCTCACATATTTCCCAAGTCATTCACAACATTTAACCAATCTGCCATAATTTCTACATTTTTCTCCATAAGCTTCCCTCTTGCCATTTGAACAAATCCAACCATCATGTTCCCTCTTGATCTTCCTTGACAAGCTCTAGACACCTCAAAACCTTCATCTATCCTTCAGTTACCCTTTCCAATCATTTTTCCACCTTCAAAACCTCCAAAAATAGCTCTCAGCCTCCTCCTGTGGGTCCTCCTATAGATCCCCTACAGCCTCCTATAGAATTTCTTGCGAGTGATTTTTCGAAGTTTGATCGCAAGGGAAGTGTTCAAAAGGGTATTAGGGGCTTCTTAGGACCTCTCCACACCTTCCTCCACCTCTGTAAAAACCAAATCCATCCTCCATCACCACCAAACCTCTGCACAATCACAATCCGATAAATTCCAAGCATAATAATTTCACATAAAAACACTCAAAAAATACAAAAAGGTGTTATTTTCTTATTTTCTTCTGGGAATAGCTTAAGTAGATGTGATTTACCTTTTCAGTAGTCAATGGAACTCATTTCATCAGTTTCCATCTCTTTTTTTGCAAAAGTAGGGTTAGTTAGAAAAATTAGGGTTTGCTAGGGTTTGCATTACATTTCAGTCTTATTTCTCTTTCTGCAAATAGAATAGCCTCTGTAAAGTTAGCTTTGTTTCATCATGGTTATAAGCTTCTTCTAGAAATTCATAGAAGTTGGCTTGAGCTCCTAGTGATCTTATACTAACTCACCAAGTGATAGCCTGCAGTAAGAGCTAGTACTTGTGCATACAGCACCATTGCTTCCAAGTTTGTTACGAGCTAACGGGTTGATAAAAGTAAAGTAGGAAGCCCCAGGAGGTGCAACATTATTGCTGCAATACTGGTGCTTGTTGAGTCCCAAACTTGCATCTTTCCTACACCTTTTTCTAGCTTCTTTCCATTCATCTGAACCTCCTAAGTCATCAGTATCATTGCATATTAGTTATAAAAGAGCATTTAAAGTGGTTTCTTGACTATGTCTTTGTGTTGCTGTTTGAACTAGATTTTTTCTTATGAGCTGCGGAATCTTGTCACTTTTTGCAGCCAACTCAACTTTCCACAGCTGTTTTGTTAAAGTCTATATTGCAGGTGTCTTCAGGCAAATCGAGCCACATGGGCAAGTTGAAAATGATGTGGACGTGGACCGAGTCCTATTGGCTCAGTCGAATTCATCAAAAGAGGCCATGGTCAAAGGTAGTCAAGCGGTGGTCAACCTAAGAGTCTTATGGTGATAGAACTCCATTTTTCACCACGTGAAGACTTGTGTGACCATTCCTAAATCTCAGGGGACATATCAACAACTGTGGACTTCTCCATAAGCCGAATCCAACAACCACCCTCCAAAGATTTAATCTTCACGGCAGCCATAATGCTAGATTCCTGGACATGGTTGTTCACATGTCTCTTATCAGTGCAGATTGTAGGAAAGTAGTTATGTCATCCTCTGTTATAAATAATGTGTTCTCATATGCATAGTAGTTAGCTTTTGTAATGTAATTTTGACTGTTAACGAGCCCACTGTGTCGTGACCTTATTTCTATATTATGACTGCATTTTGAATACATGAGAAGACTCTCTTTATAAGCTCAATTTGTGGTTGATAGCTGACTGCCCGAGGTTGTGCAGAGGGCCCCTGTACACACCGAGGTTTTGTTTATTGTTGTATAGTTTCATGCTTTATTTCTTTACGTTCCTTATGCCATAATCATTCACGTGTATATATTGCAGTGCTTATGGTATTCACATTTTATTTTTGTCCATAATTTTACATGCTTTTATAATGTTGTTAACTGTTCGGTGTCTTTGTTCCAGATTATAGTAGGCAGCCCGGGCATTTGCACATAGTTTTACAATGACTAATGACATGGAAACAATCTTATCTTTCTACTGATTTATTTTTCTTAGTTTTTAATTCCAGCACTGTTTTATTTAGTTCAGTTTTGTACATTTTCTTTATTAGTTAGATTAGCTATTAAATTACTCATGTCATTATCAGTTACCTCCGAAAGCCATAGCGAGACTAATGGCGAGGGATTGAAGTATGAGTGTGTAATTTGATATTAGTTTATTTTTCTGCAAATTAGATATCAGATTGCTCAAGTTGTTTATGATTACCTTCGAAAGCCATAGTGAGACTAATGGTGAGGGGTCAGAATATGAGTTGATGTAATTTGATTTTAGTTGTACTTTTCTTGCAATTCTTGGATTTCTTTGAGCACAGTTTCTTTTGTATTTAGACAGCAGCAAGGGTAATGGGTTTCATGATCAATAGTTCATGATTTGTTTGACTAGTATAGTGGCACATTTTCATTTTCTTTTGGGAATTAATTTGGTCATTGCATGTTTTAAACCCCTTTTGAAGTTTGAAGTTTGGGAAATCATTATAAAGGACATCACTGCTTTGAACATTTATATCCATACTTATCTTTTAGAATTTCCCTCTCACATTGGGAAGCCAACCAAGATAAAAACCCCCAAAACAAATAAAAACCAAAGACGACAAAAAGTAAGAGATAGGTTATCATGCACATATAGTGTGCCACACTTCGTCAGCTTACGAATCCCGGATTGACAATTAAATGCAGCAATTTAGGACACTCTAAATTGACCAAACATTTTGGTGCTGTTGCTGGGGAAGTGTAACTAGGTAGCCAATTTCTTAAAAAAAAACAATAATAAAAAGAAGGGAAAATTTGATAACTTCTTGAAGTATCCTCTCCTCTTGCACCTAGTGTGATCTGGAGGATCAGAAAAAAGAGTTATTGGTTCAATAATTTCTTAAGTATGCTCTCTTTTTGCACCTAGTGTGACCTGGAAGATCAGAAAGAGAATTATTAACCCAACCTAAAAAAAAAAATGACATGCATAGAGAAAGAGATTCTAGGGGAAGGTTTATAGTTAGAGCCAAGAGTTTGATTTTCACAACTCCACTTCTTCAAGGCATAGACAAGATTCACCACCATCTACCCCTAGCCTTAAGATTCCTGGAATTCAAGGAGCAACTGAATTAGAGGATTCTCCTACACCATCTACCAAATCTCATTAAGAAGACCCTTTCTTTACTTCTACAGGAGAGCATATTGTAATTAAAGAAGTAGAATCACCTGAAGAAGAAAAGGAAG
>APFE030181291.1:43879-73801 GCA_000404065.3 Pinus taeda | reverse complement strand
TGAAATGGTTCATGGGATTAGTCACCCAATCTATTAGGACTTGGAATGATATGAAACAAATATTTCTGGATAGATACCTGGACTATTTCATGCTCACCAATCACAAGGATGAGGTATTCAAAATGGTGCAAAAAGAAGATGAAAACTTGGAGGATTTACTTGAAAGATTTCAATAAAACTTAAAAAGAGCAAAAATGAGTAACTTAGATGAGGAGACCTTGAAAGCCCTTCTATTAAAATCCATTAGAGATGAATGGATAGATATTTTAAACATGATGGGAAAGGGAGATATTTCTCAACTTCCACTTCATGATATAGCAGAACTATGTGTCTATCTCTCAAGGGGAAAATCTAAAACTGGAAAAGGGCTTAAGATCCTTCTCTTATTAGAGAAAACAAATCTACAACTGGATCAATAAGTAGGGCTGAGATTGGCAATATGCTTGATGAGTTCAAAACTGATATTCTAGGGAGCCTTAGTGAACATCTAGACACCTTTAAAATACAAAACAAGCAGAAAGCATAAAATGATGCTCTAGCCATCTTTTGTCCGAAATGTAGGAAGAAACATGCTCTAAGGGAATGCCCCTTGGATGCAAAAGTTGTAGAAACATGTATAATTTGCTCAGAAAATCATGAGACCAAGGATTGTCCTTCAATTCCTAGGCTCAAAGTTGTTTTTCAAGAAGATCCAAATTCGGTAGAATCTCTTTGTTTTGTTTCAAGAAGACCTTGGCAGGGGCAACAAAATCAAGGGTTTAACAACCCCGTGAGCTTTCAACCCCCACCAAATTGGAACCCTTAGCAACAACCTTGGCCCCAACCTCAAAATCCATATCAATCATGGGCACAAGGAATGCAAAATCCTTATGGGATATTTGCTCAATTTTATCAATATCCTCCATCTTTTCAAAATCAACAAACTCCACAACTTCCAAATCAAAGTCCACAACTTTCATTGCCATTTCCTCAACAAAATCCAAATCCTCAACTCATGCTTCCATTTCAATAAAAGACAAATCAACTACCCTCTCAGCCATTTCCAAATCCTAACAATAAAAACCCTCAGAATACTTACATGATAGAAGGACAACAATTTCCTACCTATATGATTGTTCCTCTCAATGATGTATAACTCAGATCTGGTAGAGTTTTAGAAAAACCTTCTATAGATTTCCAAGAGCAAGATAGCTCTAAGGAGGAGTCTCTTAAAGTCAATAAAGGTTCTGTGGGAGCATCTCTTCAAAACTCAAATACTCAAAAAGTGAAAGAAAAGTCAACCCCCATAACCCCTATAGTTTAGCAACCTGCATCTTCATCCACACCTCCTTTCCCTGAAAGATTACAAATTGATAAAGGGGTGGAAAAACAAATCTTGTTGCCTAACTATGATTTTCTAGATGAATTAAAGAATGTCTGTATCAAGATTCCCTTGCTACAAGCCATTAGAGAGATTCCTATTCTAGCAAAAACAATAAAGGAGTTGAGTCTCAAAATCCCAAGAAGGAAACCAAGAGATACAAGAAGAATCCACCTGGTAGGAAAAATTGCAGATATCATGATGGGAAAAATTACCATGCAGAAGTATGTAGATCCAGGTAGTCCAATTGTCAAGACACATATAAATGGGATATAAATTCTAAACACTTTGATTGACCTACGGGCTGCTATCAACATTATGAGTAGACAGACTATGGAACAGCTAAAACTTCCTAATATTCTTTTTACACCTACTTTACTGCAACTTGCAGATCGATCAATTATCAAACCAGATGGTGTATTAGAAGATATTTCAGTCTCCTTAGATTCTTGAGAATATCCAGTAGATTTTATGATTTTGACTCACAAGAGTAATCTTGGAGGGCACCCACTTATCTTAGGAAGACCTTGGCTAGCCACAGCTGATGCTTTCATTAGTTGTAGATCTGGGGATATGTACATTTCTAATGGTAATTTGACAAAGAAATTCAATTTGTATCCTCCAGAAAAAGCAATCACAGAAGTAGGAGACAATGAATGGGTCGATGATGAGGATAGTCAAATTCTGAACACATTAGAAAATTTTGAGACATCTTCAGAATATGACCCCACACAATTTCAGTTGGATTCTGACATTGAATATTTATCATCAAGACAAATGTATCTTTACTCTATGGAAGAGTTTGGTAGTTCTACCATTGAGATTTTTCCAGGGAAAACATTGAATATCAACAAAAATTTGGAAAAGTCACAACAAGAAGAACTAATCAAAATCCTGCAAAAACATTCTACTGTATTTGCATGGGAGTATACAGATATGAAAGGTATTGATCCCAAGACTTGCATCCATCATATCTATATTGAGGAAAACTAGTAGACCAATCAGACAACCTCAAAGAAGGATGAATCCAAATATTAGGGAGATAGTGAAAGAAGAGCTCCAGAAACTACTCAATGTAAACTTCATTTATCCAATTTCAGATAGTCGATGGGTTTCTCCTTTGGTTATAGTACCTAAAAAGAATGGTAAATGGAGGGTATGCATTGATTACAGGGAATTGAATAAAGCAACTTTGAAGGATCATTTCCCTTTGCCTTTTATTGATCAAGTATTAGATACATTAGCAGGCAAAAAGTACTTTTCATTTTTGAATGGTTTTAGTGGTTATAACCAAATTCAGGTAGCACATGAGGATCAAGATAAGACCACATTTACCTGTCCATGGGGGAATTTTGCCTATCGAGTGCTTCCCTTTGGGTTATGTAATGCACCCGCAACATTCCAAAAGGCAGTACTAGGAATTTTTTCTGATCTAATTCATGATTGTGTAGAGGTTTATATGGACGACTTTACAGTTTATGGTGACTCATTTGAAGAATCATTAGAGAATTTGGAAAAAGTACTTGTACGATGTAAAGAAACAAACCTTTCATTAATCCATGAAAAATTCTTTATGATGTTCACTGAAGGTATTGTTTAGGACATCATATTTCAAGGGATGGGATTAAAGTTGATAGATCGAAAGTCGAAGTCATCTCCAAGTTGCCTATTCCAAATTGTCAAAGAGATGTTAGAAGTTTTCTAGGATTTACTGGATACTATAGAAGATTTATAGAAAAAATCACTAAAATAGCATCTCCACTCTTCAAACTACTTACAAAAGACTATGAATTCAAATGGGATCTTGATTGTCAATCAGCCTTTGAAACTTTGAAAACAAGAATATCTAAAGCACCTATCTTGAGAGGACAAAATTGGAAACTCTCTTTCCATATTTCTAGAAATGCTTCAGATACAGCTCTAGGAGCTGTGTTGGGTCAAAATGATTTAGTCCCTTATGTCATTTATTATACCAGTAAAAATTTGACTCCCACTAAGTTGAACTATACTGTAACTGAAAAAGAATTCTTAGCTATTGTTCATGCAATCAATAAGTTCAGACATTATATAACAGGCTATGAAACTTTTATTCATACTGATTATTTTGCAATTAGATATTTAACGAACAAACCTGTTACTAATGGCAGAGTTACAAGATGGCTCCTACTTTTACAAGAATTCAATATTACTGTGTTGGATAGACCAGGGAAACAAAATACAGTTGTTGATTTCTTGTCTAGGATTCAGAATACTAAAGAAGATTCTCTTGTAGAGGATAAGTTTCCTGATGAATATTTATTTCCAGTAACTACTAAAACCCCTTGGTATGTAGATATTGCTAACTATTTGGTTATAGGGAAACTACCTCCACATCTATTTCCTAATGAAAGAAGAAAAATTATTCAGGAGAGTTCAAAATATTCATGGATTTCTAATGAATTATTTAGAACAGGGCCAGATCTTGTGATCAGGAGATGTGTTAGGGAAGATGAAATGCCTGACATCCTCAAGGCATGTCATGATGAACCATGCGGCGGACACTTTACTAACAAAAGGACAGCCTATAAAATCCTTTCTTTGGGATATTTTTAGCCTTCCCTCTTTAAAGATGAAAAACAATATGTCAAAAGGTGCGACAACTGCCAAAGAGTAGGGAAACCTACTCTTTCAAATGAAATGCCTTTGCAACCATAGGGACTCATCGAACCCTTTGAAAAATGAGCTTTAGATTTCATTGGACCTATTAATCTGCCATCTAAGCAAAAGAAGTATATATTGGTATGTACTGATTATGTCACTAAATGGGTAAAGGCCAAAGCGTTAGTTTCTGCTACTGAAAATTCAATTGTTAATTTTCTTTATGAGGATATTTTTACTCGCTTTGGTGTTCCAAGAGAAATTGTGACAAATCAGGGAAGTTAATTTACATCCAACTTGGTAGAGAAGCTGATGGAAGAATACAAAATCAAGCATAGAAGATCTACTCCTTACCATCCGCAAGCAAATGGTCAAGTGGAATCTACAAACAAAGTTCTCGAAAGTATCATCACCAAAATTGTTCATCTACACAGAAGAGATTGGGAAGAAAGGCTTCCTGAAGCCTTGTGGGCCTACAAAACTACATGGAGAAATACAACAGAACATTCTCCCTGTGAACTTGTTTATGGGAAAGAAGTCCTACTCCCCATTGAGTTCCAAGTCAAAACTTTCAAGATGGCAGTTTAGTTGGGGATGGATTTATCAGAAGCCCAAACGCATAGAATGGAGCAGTTGAATGAGCTAGATGAGATCAGACAAGAGGCAATTCTAAGAACCGATTTAGTTCAATATCAAAGAGTTAAATGGCATGAAAAATACATCAAAGAGAAAAAGTTTCAAGAAGGAGACTGGGCATTGCTATTTGATTCCAAGTTTAAAGATTTAAAAGGCAAATTTTAGACTCATTGGCTTGGGCCATATGAGATTGACAAAGTCTTTAGCAATGGAGCGGTAAGAATCAAAACCATTGATGAACAACAAACTCCTCTTATTGTGAATGGCCACTGATTAAAGATCTATCATAAGCCACTCTCAAAAGAGGAATTTGCCAAAATCTTTCAAGATAGTTCTGCAATAAGGCTGGTGAAGAAGAATCCTTCTTCTCCACCAACCTAGTGTTTGTTCTTTTCTTTTCTAAAAAAATAAAAAATAAAATAAAATAAAATGTATAATCCTGAAAACCAATCACTAATTGGAAGTCTTATATAGAAAACACAGGGTGAAAATTAGGAACTCCTGACATCCTATGTTTTCCAAAAAAAAAAAAAAAAATCTCTCTTTCTTTCTCATTTTTCATTCCATTCCATTTCATTTCCATCCCACTCCATCTCATTTCCATTCCACACCACTTCATTTCATTCAACTCCATTTCATTCATTCCATTCCACCAATAAAAGTTTTTATGACCATTTTCATTCAGTTAGTCATCATCCAATCAAATGATTGTTGTGGTAGTTTCCACAACTGGAACCAGTTTCCGCAGCTAGAAGCAGTTTCCGCAGCTGGAACCAGTTTCCGCAGCTAGAAGCAGTTTCCACAGCCATCACTCTATTTTTCAAAACTAACAGTCAGATGTTAGTAAATAATAAAAATAAATTTCAGGTATGACCAAGGACATAGTATGAAGACTTGGGGCACCTAAAGGCATCAACAAAAGGCACCTGATCAAAGGTTATGGACAATAAGTGACAAACATTCTAAGGTATGAGCAAAAATTTATTTCAAATGGCATTCAAACACATTTTTGCATAGTTATTAAACCATAGCTCCATTATATGCAATGATTGTGTTGATAACTCCATAACCGTTCCATGATCTCTATATGATTCCCCACAATCCTTGCATTCATTTTCAAATAGCCTCATAATCAAGCCTTCGGTCTTCACTCGTGTTCGGCTATATTTTGATATTCCACCTGTAATTATGGAACATGGTTGATTTGACTATGGCTTCTCTCAGCCGCACAAAATCCGCAGTTGTTTCATAAACGTGCTTGCGTCTACTCTGCAGTCACCCAATTTTAAATACTATCGGATGCACTTTACTCCCCCTACTGTTCTATTGACCTCACAGCCGCATTTCCACTATTCTTACATAAGCCTTCACCCCATTCTATTCTCTGTTCCGCTTCACTCCGTGTACCTATTCTCTGATATCCACTTACAATCACTGGTCTCCTTCATAAACCCTGTTCATTTTCGCTAATTCAGTCGTCTTACCTCCACTAAACCCTCCTCACGCAGACGAGTTTTAAAGAACAGAAGGAAGGATGGGTCGGTTGTTGAGGGCAGAACCAGAGGGACCCAAATTTATGGAAGGATACCTGCAAGTCAAAGACATATTGAAAAAGGCAAAATGGCTTCGGTTTATTCAAAAGTTTAAAGACTACAATAAGGAGGTAACAAAAACTTTTGCGAGGTATTTCAACGGTCTGGAGGTGGAAATTGGGGACATCAAATTTACAGTGACTGAGGCATCCATAGCAGCTACTACATAACTCCCTCAAGAAGGCGAACGCTGGTTCAAAAACAAGAGCATTGGCGAGGAAGCTTGGAGAGTGATCCTACGTAACCGAGGTATGGATGTGACTATATTCAAAACATGAATTCCTGTCCATGCCTTAGAAGAAAAATGGGCTAGTTTACTCTTGGTTATTCAAAAGTTCATAACATGTGAGGGCCATTTTGGAGCAATGTACATGTATCATACACGACTGTTGATGAACGTTTTAGAGAACTAGACCCTTAATCTACCATACTTTTTACTTAACAGTTTGAAAAAGATGTCTGTAACCATCCAAAAGCATCTAGGGGACATAGAACCACATTTGTATCACCATGGTCTCATGAAAATCTTGATAGAAAAACAATTAAAAGAGAAAAAGGACACCTGGGAGTAGTTTTTAATTAGAAATTTCTTTGAAGAACCCCAAGAAACCCCTGAAGGAAGTACATCAAAAAGAAGTAGAAGAAAGAGAACAGGTGATAAAACACAAAGCACTCCTACTAACACAGTTGAAAGAACTAGTAGAGAAGAAAGACTATCTAAAAGGAGGAAGGAAAAGACTGAGGGTAAAAAGCCAACAAAATCAAAAGAGAAAAGAAGCATTGAGGCTGTGCATCAAACCCCTTCCTCAGAAGAAGACCATCAAGTATTGTTTGAGAGACTAGTTCACCTTCAGGAATAGACAGCTATGGCCAAAAAGAAAGGAAAAGAAAAACATAAGGAAAAAGACAGTAGTCCACAGCATGTAAGAAGAAGCACCAGGCTTAAAGGAAAGTGGAGGAAAGCTCAAACAAAAGGACCCCATGTTATTGATTTGGGAGGAGGAACACCTGAACAAACTCTAGCTGGCCATAGTCCACCTCATTCTTAGCCAAACGCTGAAACTAGTCCTCAAGATGTTGACATGAGTCCTTTTCGGCCAGATTTTGAAGTCCATTCTCCTCCACAGCATTTTGGGGACAGCCCAAGGAAAATGACACCCGAGATAGATCCAAAGCAGCAAGAGGTATATGATTACATAGAATCCTTAGAAAGAACAGCCACGGGTCCCAGCGCTTCATCCACTCAGCCTCACACAGCACAAGAAACTCTAGTCCAATCATTGAAACAAGAAATCTTTGATTTGGAGGTTTTAAATAGACATATTAAAAATGAAAATGAAGCACTAAAAGAGCAGAGCAAACTGGACAAGATCATCCATGATAATACCATGCTACATCTTGGGCTCTGGCAGAAAAAGAACAAGAAATTGAAGAAAAAGTGTAAGAAGATAAGTAGAGCACTGATCAATCTTAAATTCAGATGCTTGATGAAGAAGCCCAGGATGTTAGCAGCACCAAGAAAGAGAGGAAGAGTGCTGGATGTACTGGCAGAAGCTTTAGAACATATGATTTGAAGGTGGAATATTCAAAATTTTGGTTGAATGAGGACATGCAACCCCTTCATAGTGTGGGTATGTTGAGTCCCAAACTTGCATCTTTCCTACACCTTTTTCTAGCTTCTTTCCATTCATCTGAACCTCCTAAGTCATCAGTATCATTGCATATTAGTTATAAAAGAGCATTTAAAGTGGCTTCTTGACTATGTCTTTGTGTTGTTGTTTGAACTAGATTTTTGCTTATGAGCTGTGGAATCTTGTCAATTTCCGCAGCCAGCTCAACTTTCCGCAGCTATTTTTTTAAAGTCTATATTGCAGGTGTCTTCAGGAAAATCGATCCACATGGGCAAGTTGAAAACGAGGTGGACATGGACCGAGTCCTATTGGCTTAGTCAAATTCATCAAAAGAGGCCATGGTCAAAGGTAGTCAAGCGGTGGTCAACCTAAGAGTCCTACAGTGACAGAACTCCGTTTTTCACCACGTGAAGACTTGCGTGGCCGTTCCTAAATCTCAGGGGACATATCAACACATGTGGACTGCTCCATAAGCCGAATCCAACAGCCACCCTCCAAAGATTTAATCTTCACGGCAACCATAATGCTAGATTCCTGGACGTGGTTGTTCACGTGTCTCTTATCAGCATAGATTGTAGGAAAGTAGTTATGTCATCCTCTGTTATAAATAATGCATTCTCATACGCATAGTAGTTAGCTTTAGTAATGTAATTTTGACTTTTAACGAGCCCATTGTGCTGTGACCTTATTTCTATATTATGACTACATTTTGAATACATGAGAAGACTCTGTTTATAAGCTCAATTCGTGGTTGATAGCTGACTGCCCGAGGTTGTGCAGAGGGCCCCTGTACACACCGAGGTTTTGTTTATTGCTGTATAGTTTCATGCTTTATTTCTTTATGTTTCTTATGCAATAATCATTCATGTGTATATATTGCATTGCTTATGGTATTCACGTTTTATTTCTGTCCATAATTTTACATGCTTTTATAATGTTGTTAACTGATCAGTGTCTTTGTTCCAGATTATAGTAGGCAGCCCAGGCATTTGCACATAGTTTTACAATGACTAATGACATGGAAGCAATCTTATCTTTCTACTGATTTATTTTTCTTAGTTTTTAATTCCAGCACTGTTTTATTTAGTTCAGTTTTGTACATTTGCTTTATTAGTTAGATTAGCTATTAAATTACTCATGTCATTATTAGTTACCTCTGAAAGCCATAGCGAGACTAATGGCGAGGGATTGAAGTATGAGTGTGTAATTTGATATTAGTTTATTTTTCTGCAAATTAGATATCAGATTGCTCAAGTTGTTTATGATTACCTTCGAAAGCCGTAGTGAGACTAATGGAGAGGGGTCAGAATATGAGTTGATGTAATTTGATTTTAGTTGTACTTTTCTTGCAATTCTTGGATTTCTTTGAGCACAGTTTCTTTTGTATTTAGACAGCAGCAAGGGTAATGGGTTTCATGATCAATAGTTCACAATTTGTTTGACTAGTATAGTGGCACATTTTCATTTTCTTTTGGGAATTAATTTGGTCATTGCATGTTTTAAACCCCTTTTGAAGTTTGAAGTTTGGTAAATCATTATAAAGGACATCATTGCCTTGAACATTTATATCCATACTTATCTTCTAGAATTTCCCTCTCACATTAGGAAGCCAACCAAGATAAAAACCCCCAAAACAAATAAAAACCAAAGATGAAAAAAAGTAAGAGATAGGTTATCTTGCACATATAGTGTGCCACACTTCGTTAGCTTACAAATCCCAGATTGACAATTAAATGCAGCAATTTAGAACACTCTAAATTGACCAAACAGTGTTCACCAATGAGTATTGTACTGGTTTATATGTGGATTATATGGCTGTTGTTACCTTGGTATTTTTGTTGCTATTATGTTGGTTATGAACATGTATTATGACAATGGCTATGTATGGTACTCATCATGTTTTATCTTGTAAATGAATGAACAATGTATCTATTGCCTAATGGGTGAAACTTCAGCTGATGTGTTGAGGAATCAATGCTTCTTGGAGATTATCAGATGAGTATGAGACCCCTATGCTTAGATCTATTGTTTACACATGTAGGTTACATATTTGTGATATGTTTGACGAAATGTCTGTCATGGCTAGTAAGGATCCAGTTGAGGGCTTGTTTAATTAATTTCATTTGTATCATCATTCCATTGTTATCTTTCTATTCTGAAGGTGTCATTGAATTCTAGGTAGTGACATGGGATCTGTGCTTGAAAAAGTGGCTCAAATGTCGGGGATGTTGGCACAATATTGGGTAGAAAATCCCCTAGACATTGATATATCATGTTGTGGGAGCATTGAGAGTCCTCTAGACGTATGCATGCCTATATCATTGGAGTGTGTGGGGGTTAATTGGTCTAAAAAATCAATGGGACTCATTGACTGGTTACCTGAGAGGTTGGGATGTTTCCTGAGAGTCTTGTTATTGATGTGGAAGGTCTATATGGTGTGTTTCTATCATTTCCACTTCCTTAAGGTGACTTAGGAGGTTAAATCATATCATAGTAACTTCTCATCACATCTTTACCTTGGTTGGTCGGTCACTTGGGTAGATGTGGGAAGAGGGTGTTACACGCCCAACTTCTTTGGTACATACTATATCAGAGAACAATCCAACTCTTGGATTCTTCTCATCTGTGTCTTTTGAAAATGAATTTGAAGATTGTGGCAGAGGAACATTATTCTTATCCTTTCCTCCCTTCTTCATTGCTTCATATTTACGAGACTCAGATTTCTCCTATAAGCAATAGGCACAAAGACTTAGCAAAACATAAATTATCAAGAAATTAACGCTGGTGAAAAATAAATTTACAATAACAAATTCCCTTTTAGAAACGAATTGACAATATCAATGTAAATTAAATGTAAATCATTTATGTTTTCCAGACACATTCAAATATCCTTAAATCTAATAATTAATATAACAAAAACCATGTGAAGGATGCCACACAGGATTTCAGAAGTGAAATATTAGAGAAACATTTGTATTAAACTTACGATATCACGATTCTCCGAAATAAGAAGCCCCAAAATACAAAAGGCTCCAATAATAGAAAATTTCAAAATGAATATTCTTGATATGAAACTAAGAATTTTCAAAGGATTTGTTTTCGGAAGTATTTAAACATACTATTTTTGAAATGTAAATTTCCGAATAGAACCTCCAGAAAACTGAATACATTAAAAAAAGGATATCGAAGGTTGTAGTTTCAGAGCATTTTCTCAAAAAGTTCGGATAGAAAGGTTCTGATATATAAAGGCGTTCAAGGGAAGCATCAAGAAAGCTATTTTGGAAGAGCCATTATATTTTACTTATGATATCAAAAAATCCCGAACATGCAAAGATTTGTAAATACTAAAAAAATGCATCGGGATTGGATTTCAGAGTTAGAGTTTTCGTAACTCTATATTAGTAAAACTTACGAAATAAATAATCCCCAATATAAAATGACTTGATAACTTAAGTTTAAGTATAAAGGGGAACTTCAGTAGTGGGGCCATCAGAACTTTAGTATTTCATAATACTTTTTAAAATTCACCTCTGATAAGGGAGCTTTGATGATTCATTTCAATAAGGGAAAAAAGAAGTTTTTATGAAAATAATTTCAAGCGCTTATAAATGTATTTCCTTATTTTCCATTTATTAAACACAATAAAAATGTCTTAAGCACTAACTTAAGCTAAAAAGGGTGCCCATTATTTATTAGAAACTAAGTAAAAATGGGGGTTGTTGTTTGCTATAATAGGTTGTAATCAAAATTTTCCCACGTCAAACCTGTGGTTGGAAACCAGAACCCTAAACACATGTGCGAGCTTCAAACCCCGTGATTTCAGACCTGTATGAACGAATCTATGCGACCCAACCTCAAACCTATGCGAACCAATTAATGAGGAAGAGAAGAAGAAGGTGATTGGTGATGTAAGAATGATCTTGAGGGTCACTTGTAATGATATGCTTCCAAGGGTGTCCATTTTCCTGTTAGGGTTTACCTGTCCTTTTGTGTACATGTGGGATTTTCTTCAAAAATACACTTTCCCTTGTCCAAATATAGCACTTAATTAGTCAAAATTTATCGTCTTGAAAAGAGGAATCTAGTCCCGTGATTGGAATTTGTCATTATGATGCCAAAAATTAACAACTATCCAAGCACACGATACTCTCAATGGGAGAAAGACCAACATCTATGAGGAGGATAGAATGCATAATATATTTTTTTTCAATTTTATGATTATAAATTATAAAACGCCCTTGAATTTTCTTGATCTTCCTTTATGATTCTCTTGAAATGCTACAACCCCAAACTTCACATCCATATAGGATAACATGAGTGAATGTAGGAATTTTTGTGGATGCTCAAAGTTAATGAAAAACATAAATTCGACCTATTTGACTAGATGTTTCTTTGTTCTTAACCTATGAATTTTCACCATTAGGGATATTATGAAATATAGAATAAAAGATAAGTGGAAAGTGAAAAATATTATAATTATTAACTATCCAATGATTAGGGAAATCCAAGTAGAAAATATATTAAAGTGTTAGGATTAATTCCTTTCATGTTTGTTTATTCCCATGCAAAAGAAGAGGAATGCTTATGCAATGACTTAATTAATTGTTCCTTTTAAAACTCTTTTGGGTTATTATTAATATTCATTTTTCTTGGACTAATTTCTACAAGAGTATCGCCAAATTTCACCATTGAATTTAATGATAAACTAGATTGTCATGATAAAAAATCTTCAATTTTGTGATTATTTTGGAAACCTTTTTTTCTAACATATGTATGCAATAATTTTGTTTTTCAAGAATGTGAGAAAAATCAGAATTATTCAATATATGAATTAATTGGTTTTCCTAATCATCTTATTTATGAGAAATTTCTTATGAAATGGTTAAAATAAGTTGCACATTATATTTATCATCAACATCTTCAATCCATTATTCTTTTTCAAATTCATTGATTTCTTTAGTTGGAGGATATAATGTAAACGTTTTCATTGAATTACATAAGTAATTATCATGTCACCAAATTTATAGCTAATAAATGTGTCAACCATGGCTAACCATGGCCTTCCTAATACCAACAGATGATTGCCCAATTTTATTTTTGGTGTTAATACCATAAAGTCAATTGGATACTCCCAAGAGTCTAAAGATACCAATACATCTTCTAATATACCTTCTAGTTTTATAGTAGATTTATCAACTAGTTGTAAAACAATGGGTGTATATTGAATATTGGTCAATTGTACTTCATCCAATGTAATTTAAGTCATTACATTTATTGTTTCACTTCATACAATTAATGTGTTTGGGGTTTCAATATTATTAATATGGATTTTCGTGATAGGACCCCTATATATAAATATTTTTCTATAGTTGTTTCCCCATTTTGATTTCTGCAATTTTTCTAATGAGTTGGACTTTTTTTATTTCTTTTCTTTTTCTACCAGGGTTTTTAATGCATAAATCCTTTATTTTATTTGCATAAATTAGAATATCCTTTATTGCTTGAAGTAAAGGAATTTTAATGCAAATTATTTTTTTACTCATCTAGCATGCCATAATTTGGCATAATTAATTGTTTTTCTACCCCCTTATCTATTTTCAATCTTTCAGGAAAGGAGGTTTTTGAATGGAT
Source organism: Pinus taeda (assembly GCA_000404065.3). Taxonomy (NCBI): domain Eukaryota; kingdom Viridiplantae; phylum Streptophyta; class Pinopsida; order Pinales; family Pinaceae; genus Pinus; species Pinus taeda. The sequence goes on along the minus strand of APFE030181291.1, from coordinate 60,314 downwards.
ATAGAAGGATGTTTTGTTAGAGGAGTAGTATGAGTTTGATTTATTTTAGTGTCATCTATTTTGTAAAGAAATTATTTCTTTTGAGGAGTCTCCTTCTTTTTATGAGTTTCAACCTCTTTATGTTCTTTAATGACAACATGAGGATCCTTCTTTTCTAAATTTCTTCCTTATTTAAGATGTATATCATTCAAATCAAGAGGATCTGTCATGTAAGTTTGGAAATTTTGTACTTGATGACTGTAACTAGGTTGACACATTTTATGTTGGGGTTTGGAATTAGTTGTGCAGGTAGTTGAGTAGATCTTTATGCTAGTTGAGCAAGTGGCAATGGATGAGGTTGACTTGAGGTCAACAGAGCATGAATTTGAGGTTGTGTAGGTTGTGGTGGTGGATGATAGTATTGAAATTGGTATTGGGGATATTGGGGAAACTATTAAGGATATTATGGATTTCTTTCATAAGGCCCTTGCAAACCTTGTTACCAAGATTGGTTTTTAGGTTGAAGTTGAGATGGCCAAGGTTTCAAAGGAAAGGGTGTGTTCCATTTATTTTGAGATTGTTGTGAATAAGCTTGAAATTATGAATTAAGATCTTGCATCATACTTGTTTGACAAGGCTTAAGGATGTTGCTTAAGTTGGCAATTTGCTTGAATTTTAAAACATACATTCGGTAATATAAGTTAATATATAGATATGTTAAGAATGAAAAATAACAAAAATTATGCTACCCAAACAACAATGCTAAAATTTCAGCTAATTCAATTATTCTTTAAATTAACTTGCATTAAAGTATCAATCCAAGTAAGTAAACTTGCGAAGTACACTACACTACATGTGATAGGAAATACCATTTCAATTATGGTACTGTTACTGCTCAAACTAGTAGGGGTCCCAAAAGGGGATCCTTGAAGGGATACTACTAGGCTAAGGTTAACAATGGAGAAATAACCCATTCTTACCTCAACTAAGGCTCCCTACTCTTTACAGACTTTTATCGATGGGAGGAGACCCATTATGATAAGGATCACAAAATGGATGGGCCAATGATAGGGTGAGAATCGTTAAGAAGCATTGAAGGCTTATCACAATAACTGCATTATCTTCTATTAGGTCATGTATTCATTGCACATTCATTTACTAATCGAACATGATCATAGGCATACATCATCACTGTCATAAAACACACTTATAACCAACATATAAACAACATAAACGACCAGGATACAACAACCATAAAATCCACATATAAACCAATACATTTACACGTGAAACACCAAGGGAAAGAAACTCTTATTAATGAATGAAAAATCCAACCAGGTATGGGACTTCCACGAACCACCTGACCATAGATTGAATGAACCATATCTTTCTTTCAGCTAATCACCCCCTTGCCATATTCCAAGCATGAACGTGGGACTCATAACCAAATCAAATAGGGATTCCTGAGACTAAAATCAAATATATCCATGTATTCCTTGAGAAGTCATCTATAAATAATACATAGTACACAAACTTTCCCAGTGATGGAACTGACACAGGTCCAAACACATCACTGTGCACAAGCTCTAATATTTGTTTCGCCCTCTTACCACCAGAGGGGAAACTCACCCAATTTAGCTTCTCATATACACATTTTTCATAGAAATCAAAATCCAGAGAGTTGTTAGACACACCTTCTATCATACCTTTACCATGATGTATTTGAAGGCCCTTCTCTCCAATATGTCCAAGCCTTTGATGCCATAGCATGGTATTTTCTCTAGAGACCACTAGATTTTACGCTCTGCTTTCAGGAACCACACAACTATTGCACCCATCAATAACAATGTTACCTTGAATATTGTACAAAGTTCCAATCCGAACTCTCTGCATCAATACCAGTGCTCCTCGACCCATCTTGCAAGTATCTTTCTCGAACATTGTTTTTACACCTGCATCATCTAGCTTTCTTATAGAAATCAGATTTTTGGCCAATGTAGGAATATGCAGAACACCCGAAAGTGTTATAATCCTTCCACCTTGCAACTTCAACTTGAATTTTCTGCGACTAATGATCCTAGCCTTCCTGTCATCCCCTAAGAAGACATCACCATCATCTTATTTCTCATACTCACAGAACCACTCTCTATGGGGAGTGAAGTGAAAGGATGCACCTGAGTCAATCAACCATGACTCATGGTCTACATGTGTACTTGAAGAAGAAGCCAAGTACACATCCCCACCTTCATCTGAGGTGGTTTTCGCTGCTGCAGAAGGATCATCATCAGATCCCTTTCCTTTCTTAGGAGCTTTAGATTTATAGTCCATTTTGTAGTGCCCTTCATTTCCGCATTTCCAGCACACCTTTACAGGTTTTCCTGGTGATTTAGATCTCCCTCTAGATTTAGATCTTCCACTCGAGGAATTATTTTTGTTTCTCTTTTGGGACTATCCTCATACAAACAAGGCATCACCATTCTGGCCCTCCACATTTTTCTGTCTAATCTCCCATGACATCAATGATGAGACTATTTGATCAAACTATAAGGCAGTTGAATTGCTACCTATTGCAACTACCAGACTACCCCACGAATATGGTAGAGAACAAACAAATTGATGCACTTATCTTCATCTAAAATTTTAATATCAATAGATAATAACTAGCTTACCAAAATTTTAAATGCGTTCAAATGCTCTGTCACCAAGTCTCCGTATTTCATCCTCAGGTTATATAACGTTTTCCATAGGAACAATTTATTCACCAGAGACATAGATTGGTACAAAGTCCCTAACTTGTACCACAAAGACTTTGTCGAATCTTCCCTTGAAACATTGAGCAATATTGAATCTGAGGTACACAATCGTATTGTGCTCTTTTCCTTCTGATCCAACTTCTCCCAATATTTAACTGACATTGTTGTTGGTTTAGTAGTCAGATCTACTGCAATCCATTGATCCTTATCCACTAGTTGATCCTCCATCTTGAGTTTCCACAACTCAAAAATCTGACCATTAAATTTCTCGATCTCTATCTTTCCACTACTTGCCATCTTCTTTCACCACAAGAATCGATCCCACAAATATCCCATTGAACAGGGTCTACCACAGGCCTGAGCAAAAAACCCCTCAGTTTCAAAGGCATCCCCTTGACGCCAAAACAACTCTCATACCAAATGTAGGTTTTAACCCGTACAAAAATTACCTGCATATGAATTCTAAAAACAGAAAATAAACAATGGCAAGAGAATTAAAACATAAAATAGATATACACAGATATTTTCCCCTCTATCCCAAAACTGGGACTACCAAATTGATTTTTCATTATATTCCTTTCAATGTTACAATACATATATGTACATGTTGAAGCATCCATAAACCCCAATCCATTAACCCTGGATTAGAACATAACCGTAGTTCCCTTGACCGGATCTAAAAAATAACATGGAAAATAAACCATCATGCCCAAAACCATGTTCAAAATCCATGCGCAAAAGCATAGGTAGGTCCACCCAACTAATATAGGGTCCAAAAAAAATTTCCCAGAGCACTACCCTAGACCCCATGTAAGGGGGCTACGGCACCATTTCATACCCCCCGCACATGGGGTAGTCGTGGAAAGAATATAACACAACCCAACAAATGGCTTATGATAGATTCTCAGTTGATGACCATTCACAAGAAAAGTAATCCTTTCTTCATCAATATTTCTGATTCTAACTGCACCATTTTCAACGAATGTTTCAATTTCATAAGGTACAAGGCATTGAGTTTTAAAATTCCCATGGAAATATTTGAAATTTGTATCAAACAGTAATGCTTAATCTCCTAGTTGGAATTTTCTCTATTGTTATATTTATCATGTCATCTAGAGCTCTGTTGTTGAACTAGATTAGTTCTTTGGATTTCATCTTGTCTTATCTCATCAAGTTCATTTAGTTGCTCCATTCTTTGTATTTGTGCTTCTGAAAGATCAAGGCACAATTTGGCTAATGTCTTGAAAGTTTTGACTTGAAACTCAATAGGAAACAAGACTTGTTTTCCATATACAAGCTCATAAGGAGTATGTCCTGTAGTGTTTCTCTATGTGGTATGGTATGCCCATAAAGCTTCTGGAAGTTTTTTTTCCCAATATCTTCTATGCAAGTGCACAGTTTTGGTGAGAATTGATTCAATGGATTTATTGGTGGACTCCACTTGTCCATTTTCTTGAGGATGATATGGATTAGACATTCGATGTTTGATTTTGTATTCCTCCATTATATTTTGTACCAACTTGGATGTAAATTGAGTACCTTGATCTGTTATAATTTCTCTTGGAACACCAAAATGAGTAAAGATATCCTCAAAAATAAATGAAACTACAACAGTTTAAATAGTAGAAAGAAGTGCTTTATCTTCTACCCATTTTGTAACATAATCAGTGCAAAAAAGAATGTACCTTTTTTGTTTCGAAGGTGGATTGATTGTACCAACAAAATCCAGAGCCCATTTTTAAAAAGGCTTAATAAGTACCTGAGGTTATGGAGGCCTCTCAACAGGAGGACCAGGTTTCCCCATCATTTGAAAACTATTACATCTCTTAGCATACTCTTTGAAATACTTAAAAATGGAAGGCCAATATTATCCTAAGAGAAGGACTTTGTAAGAAGTTCTTTTGTCAGCGAAGTGTCCTCCACATGGCTCATCATGACAAGCTTTCAATATATTTGGTACTTCATCTTCTCTTACACAATTTTGAACCTGAACCTGTTTTATACAATTCTTCGTTTATCCATGAATAAGATACACTAATTTGAATTACCTTCCTTTTCTCTCGAGGAGATAAGTATCATGGTAATTTTCTTGTAGCCAAATAGTTAGCAATATCTGCGAACCATGGAGATTTAGTAGATAGTGAAAAAAGATATTCATAAGGAAAATTATCTTCTACAGGCATATCATTGTTATCATTTTGAATCCTTGGTAAAAAGTCAGCAATTGTGTTTTGTTTTCCAGGTCGATCTAGAATAGTAATATTAAACTCTTACAAAAATAATATCCATCTAGTGATTCTTCCATTAATGATTGATTTATTCATTAAGTATCTAATTGTAGAAGGATCAATATGTACAAAAGTTTCTTAGCTAGTAATATATTGTCTGAGTTTGTTGATGGCATGAACAACAACTAAAAACAGATTTTCTATGACAGTATAATTTAACTCTGCAGAAGTCAAATTTTTACTGGTGTAATAAATGACGTATGGAGTTAAGTCTTTTTGTCCTAGTACAACTCCTAAAGTTGTATCTGAAGCATCATTTGAGATATGAAAAGGTAATTTCCAATTTTGTCCTCTAAGAATGGGTCCTTTAGATATTTTCTCTTTTAATTGACTCAAAGGCCTTTTGGAAATCATAATTTTGATTGAATTCACAGTATTTTGTGAGTATCTTGAAAAGTGGAGATGCAATTTTTTGTAAATTTTCTATAAATCTTGTTAAACACACATGGGGAGCGAGAGAAATATGAAAGATAAATCATGAGAGTACAATTTTTATTAACAAATGATTTAAATTTATAGTACAATATGTGACCGTTGGGTTTCACATCCCAAGGTCTCTTGGACTACTTTATCTATTTAGCTTCCACACTAACCCATTGAGGATTAGGTGTCCAACATTCCCCCCCTTAATCCGAAGGGTTATGTATGAGTCCAAGAAGAGAGCTGTAATACAAAATGTGCAAATATGCATGGCAACACTAGGATAAATGTGCTCTCTGAAATGTTGGTATAAAGGGCGGTGGTTTAAGGATGACCACCAACACTGGAATGCTTAGTGCAATTCCCGGAACTCTTCCAAAACTAGCAAGAAGCTGAAGTCTTCTGCTAGAGGAAGTGCTCCTATTGTTTTGAAGAGGGAAAACTTCAACCAATAAATGGAGGTCTCACCCCACATAAAAGGGAGAACTTCAACCTAAAAAGGGAAGTCTCAACCTGTGATGGTTTAAGGATGACCAACAACTCTAGAATGCTTAATGCAATTCCTGGAACTCTTCCAAATTTGGCAAGAAGCTAGTTTCTTCTGCTAGAGGAAGTGTTCTCAATTGTGTTCTTGGAATTCTTCCAAAACTGGCAAGAAGATGAAGTCTTCTGCTAGAGGAAGTGTCCCAAATTACCAATTGAAGGCACATTCACAGGCATCTTTGTCTCTGGCTACAACTCTGAAATTGTTGTGACAGGTTGTGGCTTAGGCTCGCTTGATGTGACTCTGAAGCTTGTAGATGACCATCATTTCGCCCCCTATCAGATACAACGTGAGATGATGGGGAAAACTCAACTGCAAGACTGTTCAATACTCTAGAACAAGTTCTAACATGTGTTTGGAATATCTTCTTGGTTGTTGATGCCCATTGCCAAGAAGTGATCCATCCAAGATGAATCTTTGTTCTTGCAGGGTGTTTGTTTCTGAAGCATCTATGTGAAGAATGACTGGTTTTATGATAGTGCTTACATGGTTGAAGATCAAAACAATGATCTTTCAAATGGCAAACTCGGTCACAATGTTGGCATTTCACAATCTGTTGTTGTTGTTGTTGTTGTTGCTGTGGAAGAGGGGCAGAGTCTGAAACAACTGAAGTTGAATTGTCATGATGAGCAGGTGAACTGTCATGAATGAATCCAGCACTTTGAAACTGAATGGGCTTTGAGTAGTCTGGAATATGAAAGAACAAGTCCTTGTCATATCCAAGACCAGTTATGTGCTTGTTGTGGAAAAGCTGTTCCCAAGGTCTGATGATGGGCTTGGGAAGTGCAGACTGAGTTTCTGCATCTCCATGTACAACTGTTGCTTTATTTGAATGAACGGTAACATTATTGACATGTTGCTGATGGGTGGTTGTCTCAATGTTCTGAACAAAAACAGGTTCAGAATGATGTCTATTTTGATGTAGCTCTTCTTGTTGTAGCTGTGGTTCAAGCTGCAAAAAATTGATCTTTTCTTGTGCATATTGTAAAGATTTTTGAATATCTCTGAGAGTGTTTTTGTTGACTTTAACTGTACTTCCATCAGTAGATAAGGTTAGAGTGCTTAATAACTCTAATAATCCATGATTTTTCTCCATTATTCAGACAATCAAATCAACAATGTATTTGTAAAAACATTCAAATGACCAAAAATGAACTCCCTTTTTTTTTCACTACGCAGAAAATTAGTCCACTAGACAGTCACTTAACTGAATGTATACATTCGAAATAGAAATGTTTCTGTCAAATTTTGTTGAGCTCAAAAATAGTGCTGAGGAGATAGCGTTCTATCCAACAAAACAACGTTCAGTTTTTAAATAACCCACATGATTTTAATCTTCAACATATTTGTATAACACGATCACACTGCTCCAAATCTTGTTCGTTGTTCTGCAAATCTCATGCACGATGTTTACATCCAGCTGCTTTACAACAATGGGGTATCAAATAAAGGAAACCCGCAATGTTGTTACTCTTCTCTATTTTGATCAGTGATTTTTTTTTAACATTCCAACGCATAGTAGTTTAAGTCCATTGTACATAGCAGATTCATGTTGACAGCCTTCAACTCAAAATAGGAGTAACGCAATCCATTACACGGTCTTTCCGTAGAACTTTAACACTTAGAACAGATTCTATAGCTCGGGATTTTGATCAAAGCACATTCCAGAATTGAATTGAAATGACCATCACACTATCTCCAAATTGTTCAACGTTTAACACAAATAGAATACACTATCCAACACCACGATCTAGTAGAAAGTGTTCATATACATTGAATCGCATAGAAATGAATACAACCTTCAACTCAAAACAGGAGTAACGCAACCCATTACACAGTCTTTCCGCAGAAATTTAACACAAAACAGATTCTATAGTTCTTTGCATGAATGGGTGGATTGGGCTTCACTACTAAGAACCCGTCTCCATGTGTTGCCTGTAGAAAATGCAAGTCTCAGGAGTTTCCGGGCAGGCTTTTCAGCGTCATCCCTAGATTTAGTGTCCTTGTATTGGTTGATAGAACTCGGTGCTACACTAGGTGCCTTAGAACTGAGGTTTCTCAGAACGTCAGTAAGCATTGGGGATGTTCAACAGATTTTGATTGTAGTGTACCTTCAGGTAATCAATGTTCTAGACACGATTGTCACGATATTTGCAGCATTTTTTTTGTGGTGTATGAACCTCCATTCATTGGATTTTGGAATGTACACCTCTCGACAAGGTCAAATGGCCACAAGCTCCATGCCTATGTAATACACATTTTTTAACCATTGATGTATCATCCATGTTCACAACCATTGAACCATCGCATCCCATCGTGACTTTTGATGACCATATCCCGATGATATCAACAAATTGATGCAACTGTTGGACCTAATGTTGTTCAACGACAACCCAAAAAAATACTATAACCCATCTAGCTATATGATCAAGGAGATCTTATATTCCTTTGGATATTAACACTCAAAATAGAGGTTGTGCACACTTCAATGCATAACCAACTCCAATACAACTTCGCTGCTTCAACACATATAATCCAACGCACATATGCGAAGAAGAGACATTTCAATGTATAACTAACTCCAATACAATGCATATATAATCCATGCCAGAGATAAATTAATTGTTCAATCACACAATACATTCATCCAAGGGACCATCATACACACTGTGTATATACTCACTGTTCAAACACAATACCTTCATCGTAGAAAATAGAGAGTAGAGAAGTAATGGTAATGAACCAGATGTATCACAAATGAACGCATATGCGGCTGCGGCTGGCTCAAACTGCGTATCGTAGAGGTTATTCCAACAGACAGTAAATTCTAAGCTGCGTTTCTCACAAAGCAGGAGTAGTGCACAAATCAACTGTTCAAACAATATTCCACCGAAACTTCTTTAGGCAATATTCCAGTGCTGGAGCCGTCCCTCTCTCAATGCTTTCTGAATTTAGGAAGGAAGACTGCGTAGTAGACAGAGAGGACAACATTTAGCAAATGCAGAATATGAGTGTTATTGCATGGGAGAATGCACAGAGTGCAGGTCTAGCAAGGGTAATAGAAATGTCAGTGTTGGCATTTCTGAAAGATGAAGAGAGGATGCAGAAAATTATTATGGCAAAGACAACAACGTTTATTTCCAACAAGATTTAACATAGGGAAAATAATGTTGTTAAGAGATTAGGTGCATGCCAATGGAACATTAGGTACTAGAATCAATGAGACTGTCACGTCAGGAGAGAAACATAAGCGTTATAAGGATAATTTGTTACAGCGATTCAAAATGCTTTCATAGCTAAAGCATGGTAGAAATGACGTAGAAATAATTATGGTAGACAGAGTGGCGCAGCATCAATAATAGCAAAAAACGGTTATAGAGAGCGCACGGAGCGCATCTTGGACAGCGTTGGTTAGGCAGACAAAACGCAGATAAAGGAATATGGAGGAGCAGCACAGGTATATGCAAGAGATGGCAGCTAAATTCTAGCTGAGAAAATATTCATAAGTGATGGTAGAAATGACAGCAAATAAAGACCATAAAACAATTGGTCCAAAGAAATTATGCAAGGTAGGAATACGCCTGCTCTGATACCATGTTAAACACACATGGGGAGCAAGAGAAATATGAAAGATAAATCATGAGAGTACAATTTTTATTAACAAATGATTTACATTTATAGTACAATATGTGACCGTTGGGTTTCACATCCCAAGGTCTCTTGGACTACTTTGTCTATTCAGCTTCCACACTAACCCATTGAGGATTAGGTGTCCAACAAATCTTCGATAATAACCAGTGAAACCATTAAAACTTTTAACATCTCGTTGACAGGTTGGAATTGATAATTTAGAAATAACTTCTACTTTAGATGTTCCTACTCTAATTCCATTTCTAGAAATATGGTGTCCAAGAACAATTCTCTTAGCAAACATCATAAAATATTTTTCATGGCTTAATGAGAGATTTGCCTCTTTACATGTAATGAGAACTATTTCTAAATTTTCAAGAGCTTCCTTTAAAGAATTTCCATAAACTGTAAAATCATCCATATACACTTCCACACAATCATGAATTAGATTATAAAATATGCCTAATACTGCTCTTTGGAATGTTGTAGGAGAATTACATAAGCCAAATGGAAGTACTTGGTAAGCATAAGTTCCACATAGGCAGGTAAAGGTGGTTTTATCTTGGTCTTCCAAGGCTAATTGGATTTGGTTATACCCACTAAAAACATCTAAAACCGAGAAATATTTATTTCTTGCCAATGTATCTAAAACTTCATCTATGAAAGGAAGTGGAAAGCGATCTTTTAAAGTGGCTTTATTCAATTCTCTATAGTCAATACACACTTTCCATTTTCCATTCTTTTTAGGGAAAATTACTAAGGGTGAAACCCACTGGCTATTTGATATTGGATAGATGAAATTGACGTTCAACATTTTATAGTTCTTCCTTAAAAATCTTCCTTAAATTTGGATTCATTCTTTTTTGAGGTTGTTGAACTAGTTTGGCATTTTCTTCAATGTAGATATGATGTTTACAAGTATTAGGATCAATTCCTTTCATGTCAATATATTCCCATGCATAAGAAGATGAATGTTCTTGTAACATCGTGATTAATTCTTTCTTTTGAAATTCTTCCATATTATTATTGATATTTAAAGTTTTGCCTGGAAATATTTCAATTGTAGAATTACAAATTTTTCCATAGAGTGCAAGGATAGTTGACGAGATGATAAATATTCAATATTTTATTGTTCTTGAAAACTCTGACAAGTTTCAAAATATAATGAAGATTCATTATTTTCCATTAAATTTTAAATTTGATCTTCTTCATCTAATTGTGAAGTAGCAAAGATTCGTCTTAAATTGAAGTCATCATCTATCCATTCTTTATTTTCAACCTCTACTGTTGTTTTTTCTAGTAGATACAATGTTCATTTCTTTGTTGTACTACCATTAGAAATGAGCATATCACTAGATCTACAACTTATGAAAGCATCAGTTGTAGCTAGCCATGGTATTCCTAGAATCAATGGATGCCCTCCTAAGTTATTCTTGGGTGTTAAAATCATAAAATCAACATGATATTCCCAAGAATATAAGGATAAATATATGTATTCTAATACACCATCAAGTTTGATTACAGATCTATTAGCCAATTGTAATAGTGTTGGTGTGTATTAAAGATTAGGAAGTTTTAATTGATTCATAGTTTGTTTGCTCATGATATTTATGGCTGCTCCTAGATTAATCAATGTATTTGGGATCTCTATACCATTGATGTGTTTTTTCACAATAGGACTTCCTGGTTCAAGATATTTTTGAATTGTTGTTTTACCCATCATGATATGTGCAATTTTTCCAACAATTTGTATTCTTTTGATTTATTTTCTCTTTCTTCCAGGTTTTTTTTATGCTCAAGTCCCTAATTATCTTTGCGAAAATTGGTATTTCCTTAATAGCTTGAAGAAAAAGAATCTTTATGAAAACACTCTTCAGTTCATCTAACATATCATAATCAGGAAATAAAATTTGTTTCTCTAATCCGTCATCAATTTTCAATCTTTTAGGGAAGGGTGGTTTTGAAACAGATACTGAAGGTTGTTCCATAATAGGGGTTGAGTTATTTGGATGTGTTGGAATAACTTGTTTTTGAATTTCTTCTTTTTTATTATTAAGATACTTTTCTTCTTCAGGGATCTTTTCTTTTTCACTTTCCTGAATAACAACTAAGGGGGTCTTCTTTTCTAATATTCGACTAGATCTAAGTTGAACATTATTTAGATTTAGTGGAGTTATCATGCAAGTTTTAAAATTTTGTCCTTCTAGATTGTAAACAGGTTGTGAATTTTTATTATTTATTTGGATTTGGAAGTGGTTGGGCAGGCAATTGATTTGGTATTTGAGGAAATGGTAATGAAATTTGTGGATTCACATTGTGAGGTTGAGTTTGTTGAATAGGTTGAGGATAATATTGTGGAGGAAAAGTAGGATATGATTGTTGAAATTGTGGATATTGAGGTGTTGTGGCCACAACCACTTTCGAGTGTTTTCGTTGTTCCCTCCAAGGAACAGTTGTTGTTCCCTAAAAGGAACAACACCTTTTTGGAGTGTTTTTGCTATTCCCTCCAGGGAACAACACTTTTAGAGTTTGTTGTGGTCACAACCACCACCCTATTAAAACTTGCTTTAGGGGACAATTTGAATGGGTCCCTTGAGAAGTTTGATCTTTCATCTTTCCGAATGATAACCATAGTTTTCAGATGGAATTATGTCCTCAAAGTGAACGGTTCAATGGTTTATTAATTATGGTTGCAATCCATTTTTAATCATCATTCCCCAAAAGATAATCGTGCCCTCTTGAGATTTAGAGCCGGAAGGACTCATATAACCCCCGATTGTAGAGTATGTCTCTTTATGAAAGTTTTTATGAAGGTAAGGTTTGTTTTAGGCTTTTCTATCATATCTCTCATAATCATAGCTAATGTTAATTATTTCTGTAGGTGAGGACCAAGAGAAGAAAAGTGAGGTTGATGAGCTGATGCATAAGCATAAGGAATGGCTACAAGGAAAAGATGCAAGTGAGACCTAGCCGAAACAGAGGAATTTATGAAAACCAACAGGGAATGCATACACAGTGGGGAGCTATGCAACATACTACAATGATTTCTTGTTGCTTATCCTCCCTCTAGCCCTTCCACTTTTGTAAAAAAGTTTTCAATTGAAACTGCTAACTTGCAAAAGGATTTTACATCCTAAAATACCTGTCTAAGAAAAGGAGGTACGGGTTCAGAGATTTGTTTCATATGTATAGTGTTCTATGGAACCTAGAAAAACACCTTCGTCTACTGGATCTATGCAAGTTTGATAAGGCTTGATGGTCAGAAAAAACCGCACAACACTCTACCTCGCATCTGTCAAAGAAACATATGAACACATCGAATCAAGTTATTATTACCTCTGGATACACCTTAAATCAAGATAGATGCTGAAAAAATGAGTGCACTACCTGCATTTGTCTTTAAGAAATAATAGGGAATAACGTTCAGTCGATATAGGTGTGAAGAGACGGCATGCAGTCATTCTCCTTCTTGTCAACATCCATTCATTTCCCCCAGGAAATAAAACACTCCAGCAAATGTGGTCTTGACGTGTTAGCGGTTTCATTGACCATTCTATGTTCGTATATTTTAATATATATATTGAAAAGAACAGGGAGGTGGAAAGTCAGGGGAGATGGAGGGCCAGCTTTCCTGCGACATAATTATTACCTCTGGATATGGGTGAAGGAATTTTTTTTTGGCAGAAGAGGGGTCAATGTTATTGTGCTAATAAAGAAGACTATTTCGGTCAAGAAGAAGCCTCTTTTTTTAGATTCATTTTCCTTTTTATGTTTGGAATCAGGGTGTTGTGACTGGCATGAGGATATTTATGTTTTGTTTTTTTACATAGTGATAACATAAAACTTATGACTAGTCTTGGTTATTCGAATATAATTCATTATCAAGGTTAACTCATGAGCGGCCTTCGATTCGAAGCTATATTTAACATCAGTTGGAATTTTTATTTGTAGAAATAGGATTGTGTATTCTTGTATGAATAATTAGATTGTAATTAAGCTTAAATACAACCTTGCTCATCGGTGAACTTAGTAATTGATTTACTTGGACTTGGAATCTATATATGATGTTTAATATCTTTTATTCTTCTCCTGCATGATAGATTAGAATAGTTAGAACTAGCATAAGTAGGTAGAATAAGTGTAGAGAGGACTCGATACATATAGGTTAGTTGTTTCTTTTGTTGATTTAATTGAAGTCTTCCTCCAAGAAGAAATCTTTCAACACCTATAATAGTTTACGGGATCCTTTAAAACCCGTTGGAACTAGCCACTCCAAATGAAAGCAGATATAATTGGGGTCTGCGATCAGGTTGGTTCCCTTTGTTGGCACCATGAAAATTCGTTGTGTCAACAAATTGGCACTAGAAGGAGGGCCTAAACTGCTATCCACATCTTTCAGGATTTCATTTATAAATGTCGCGCATGGATTCAAAAAGGTTGATGTATGGATCGTAAAGGTCGAAAAGACCCTTCTGCCCATCTGGAAGAACCTCATTTCGAATAAGCAGACGACCCTCTGAGTCCTGTGTTTGGGTCACCCAAGGAAGAGAGACTGTGGGAGTATCCTATCACTTAGGGACAACCAGTCAGAGTACTTACTCGTGCTTATGCTTATTCCCTATCTTAGCTCCCCATATTTCATTCTCTACCTCTGAAAACTAAAAGAAAGCCAAGGATCTGTCCCATAAACGAAGAGACATCTGTAGCCCCTTCCCTTGAAGATATTGTGCTAGAGTCCTTGCAAAGTATCGACACTCCTTGGGAAGCAATTCCTGAGGATCCCCTCTCTAAAGGTAATCCTTGACTTGATTTGGGAAATCCTAACAAAGGACACCCAGGGGAAACCTTCAACCAGAACTTCCCTAACCATAATATGGCTAACATTCCTCCTCCAAGTGGGAATTAACCTCCACTACCTCCTCCAGGTGGGAATCAACCCCCACCTCCTCCAGGAGCACTCCCTCCCTAGCTTGCACATGGTGCTATAGCAGTACCTGGGTAGTAGCATGCCTTACCAAAGAACGTAGAAAGAGTATTACCCAAATTCTATCCTGAGTGGGGAGACACAGCTGATAACCATATCCACTCTTTCTTCCTACCCATGCGCATGTTGGGGGTAGTCGATGAGGATGTGGTATGTCGCTTACTCCATTTTACTCTGATTGGTGTAGCATCCACATGGTACTTTTGCCTGAGAATAGGATCAATCACTTCGTGGGATGCTTTTCAGCGGGCCTTTGAAGCGAACAAAGTTCCTTCTATAAATTAATTACTCCAAAAGACTTGGAATATCAAGATATTCATTAAGGAAATAAATATTATATTAAATATATGAATAAGAATAAGAATGATAATGATTTACAATGAGAACAAGAAGCTTGCTTATAGATCACGCAAGTGTCTCTTCATGAAGAGTCATGTCCTATTAGACATGCCTCTTCAACCTAATTATTAGCTTAACTTAACTATTATTTATGATTATTATATTTTACATTATATTTATATTATTTATATATTTTATTCGTTACATTGCCTCTTCGCTCAAAGAGCTTTGTCCTCAAAGTTTGTCGATGAAAAGGGCTTGATTCTATTTCGGCTATCGAAAAGTCTTTCTGTTTTGGAATAGTCATCCTCGTCGATACAAGTTGATATGATCTTCTTAGTGACAAACAAAATTGTCGCACTAAGAAGGGATCAGACCATCCCAGATTAATCTTCTGTATAGCATTCTGATCACTGGAATTTTGTAACGACTTGTTAGAATAAGACTGGATTGAGGTTACATCATTATTATTCGGAACATCAGTTTGTTGTTTCGGTTCTGACTTGTTCAAATATGTAGCGTGTTTGATTCGTCTGTTCTCATGATTCGGATGCCGATATGGAGCCTTTTTTGTTTGATTTTTCCTTACTGGGCATGAGGCAATTTTTATATTTTCTTCTGGTGAAGATGTTGTTGAGTTTTCTATGAAACATTCACTGGGGATGTTCATTGTTTGAATTGCAACATCCACGCGCGTATTTTCTTCAACTTCCTTTTCTTCTTCCTGAGTTGTGACATTCACTGAATCGGTATTTATTGTTTTGTCATCAACTTGAATTCCTACATTTGATGCTTCCTTCTTGATAATTTGTTGTACCTGGTATTCTAATGACTTCTTATCCTTCTTAAGTATCTTAATTTGCGTCAGCAATTTTTCACTATGGTTTTTAAGTCGAGAAACTTCTTCATTTTTGTCAATAGTGATTTTTTCAATTTCATTTTGCATAATTTGTAATACTTTTTTACCTTCATGAGAAATTACTTTTGAAATATCCGATATATCTTCTGGCGTTACTGAATTAGGTTTCAGTGTAACACCTTGGAGTGTTATTTTCTTCTTCTTGTAAGAAAATGTTAAAAACTTTTTCTTAGTATTTAGAATAAAGGAACCTAGAGTTTTCATCCATGGTGATCCCAAAACAATGTCACTATCGTTAAAAGATAGGGTTTACATGGTGAATTGTGAGGTAAAAGTATAATCTCTAATATTTAGGTGTAAGTTGCTTATATTGTATTGTTTGCCAAAAAAAATTGTTTCAACTATATCTAATTCAGGAATCACCAATTGATTAGCACATTTAGGACTAACATAATTACTTCCTTTAGTAGGACTGATAGAGATTATGATGTCTCTTCCTACGAGTGATCCTTTGATGTTAGATAGTGTGTGAACACATGTACTACGGGTTTCAGGAAACCTTTCATTACTAGTCTCCATTTTTTCCTTCATGTTTTTACATAAACAATAACAATATGTCAACTGGAGCTATTTTTATTA
>APFE030181291.1:1043-35099 GCA_000404065.3 Pinus taeda | reverse complement strand
CTGCAACTCATAGACATGATCCATATTTCTAAAAATAGACATAGTCTAAAAATAGACTTTGCGCCATAATTTGCCTGCGGGCCCACTTAGTGAAGGCGACTCTTTTCACTAAGCTCCATCATCTTGTTGCAATCTCAATATATGAAGTAAAGGGCCACTTGTGGGTGTGATGAAGCCTGTAGACCAGACAAAGAAAGATGTTCACCCTTCGAAGGCATCCGTTCCCAAGTTTCTTGTTGAGAAGAATAAACCTAGTGGTGAATCTAAGGGCATTCCATACTGAACTATCCAAAAAAAGATAATGCACCTCCAAATGCAACAAAGGCGACTCAAAATGGTAAAATACCACCTAAGAATCGCAAAAATGGTATGTTTACTCTATCCTACCCTATTTATAACATTGATTACAATATTGTAGATGATATTAAGAAATATCAAGCTAATATCACATGCTTTGATTTGTTAAAGTTAACGCAACAGAGAGATTTGCTTTTGAAAGCTATGAATGAACGGAATTGCAAATCTCCCACCCATCCAAGTAGTCAAACCAAAACTTTGGTGTCTAGATCCATTAGTACCTCCAGTATAGCCTAAACGCCATTAGCCATGGAAGCCACTCTGTCAAAAATGAATCGAACGCCTCAAGATGTTAGTGCAGCCATGATAGGAAGGAAATCAAAATCAATGACTCCACCTTTCCTTATCACATTTGAAATCTTCAACATGAACATATACAATTTCCTGGTAGATTCTAGTGCCTCATCCACTGTTATGCCTTACGTTGTTGCTAAAATACTTCATGCAATGCCTGAGAAAACTAGAACTTGAATTATGCAACTGGACAGAACGAATGTGAAAGTAATTGGAGAATGCAAAGTTGTGTTGATTCAAATGGCTGCCAAACCACAATACACACAAGTCATTGACATAGTGGTAGTTGACATACCCGAGGCATATGGAATTCTTCTTAGTAGGGACTGGTTAGCAAATTTGAATGGATATTTCTCAACTGATTCGTCCCATTTCTTGTTTCCCCAGAAAGGAAAAGGTGACATGCTGAGAGTTGATCGAGAAAGATACATGAAGTATGTAGTGACAGAACTAAACGACCCCAATGAACCTGTAATGTTTACCAACTCTATCCTTGGGAATTATAGTTTTGACACTTGTGCCATGGAAACTTGTTTTGGAGAACTCCATGCAGAGACAGTTGAAGAAACTGCAATAAACACATAGTTGGAAGCTCTCCTCCATAGTTCGATTGATGAGCTACCCTGTAATACGGTAGATGATAGGGCTAATTTCGTAGAAGGCAGTTCATTTGATATAACATCAGATTGTATGTTTTGAACACTCTACTTTGATGTCTCTAACTGCCTAGAAGGTGCAGATGTTGGGAGCATTCTCATTGACCCGTAAGGGAACCAACATTTGATGGCCATTCGGTTGGAGTTTGTGTGCACCAACAACACGACGGAATACGAAAGCTTGCTATAGAGCTTGAAGAAAGCCATTAATATGAAGGTGAGAAATCTTAAATTTTTTGGTGGCTCACAGATAATTGTGGACCAGGTAAGGAAAAGGATACATTGCAATTCACCACACATGGTAAGATACCAACATGAGGTATGGAGCTTAATTGACAGTTTTGATTCTTTTAATATCACACACATACCTCGATGGCAAAACCAAGATGTTGATCTGATGGCTAGTATGGATGCAAAAAAATTTCCTAATCTTAGATTAAACAAGAATGAATATTATGTTGAATTGATTTTTAGACCATCCGTACTTGATAACATCTCAAATTGGTAGGTGTTCGAAGGTGATGAGAAAATCCTCGAGTTCCTGCATTGCGAAAAGACATTCAAAAATGCACTCATTGATGAAAAAGAGCATGACAGGCTTATGAATGAGAGTGAAGATGAGGAAAAATATTAGTCCAATATAATTCCCAAGTCAGTTGTCAAGATGGAGCAATTTTATGACCTACATGATAAATTTAAGAAGTCGACTAACTGCAAAACTCATAGCTCATCCATGAAGTACGAGTCGGTCAACCTTGGAACCATAAAAGACCCAAAAAATGTTAATTTGGGATTAGGATTCTCTCCACAAGAAAAGGTTGTGTTTGTTAAGCTATTTAAAGAGTACAAGGACGTCTTTGCATGGAAATATGGTGACTTAAAAACCTTCGATACTGGCATCATGTAGCATGTAATTCCTTTGGAAAAGCATGTTAAGCCCTACCAACAAAAGCTTTGTAAGATGCATCCAAGCTTGGAACTATTGGTGAAGAAAGAATTAAACAAAATTCTAGATGCTAAAATCATTTTTCCGGTCAGGTGCACATGTTGGGTAGCCAATCTCGTGCCAGTAAGAAAAAAAAATGGAGACATCAGATTATGTATCGATTTCAGAAATCTAAACAGAGAATTGAAAAAGGATAACTATCCTGTCCCATCTATGGAACACATTCTTCAATTCATTTCTGGGTCTGAAATGCTATCCCTATTGGATGGGTTTTTGGGATATAATCAAGTGTTGGTGTTGAATGGAGATCAACCTAAGACAACCTTCAACACTAAATGGGGCACCTACACATATCGTAAAATGCCATTTGGACTTATTAATGCAGGCACCACATTTTAGAGAGCTATGGACATAGCTTTTTGAGGATTGATTAACAAATCAGTAGTGGTTTACATGGACAACATTACTGTGTATTCTTATCGCAAAAGGGATCATATTTATCACCTAAAACAAATTTTTGAAAGATGCCAAAGATACAGAATATTGTTGAATCCCAAGAAGAGAATTTTTGCAGTTACAGAAGGGAAGCCACTTGGTCATATCCTCTCCAAGGAAGGAATTATTATCGATCCTAAAATAATAGAGACCATCATGAGAATACAACCTCCTGCAAATAAAAGAGCAATGCAATATTTTTTCAGGAAGATTAATTTCGTCAGGAAATTTGTTTCAGGCTTCGTGGAAATAGTGAGTCCCATTCAACTGATGATGAAGAAAGAAATCGTGTATAGGTGGAGCGATGAAGCTAAGAAATCCATCGCAAAAGCTCCCACGTTGGTCAGCCCCAATTTCGACAAGGAATTCCTTTTGTACACTTTCGCTTCTGATGTTTCATATGCCACAATCCCCACCCAGAAAAATCATGACAACAACGAAGTCCCTATTTCTTATATGAGCTCTAATATTCAAGGGGTAGAACTGAACTACCTAGATGTGGAGAAACAAGGTTTTGCAGTTTTTAAAGCCATGAAACATTTCCACCCTTATTTATTAAAGGTCAGGACTAAAGTAATCATTCCCACCTTGTTGTAAGAACCCTCTTCATGCAAAAGGAAATGGGGGAATGGAAAGGGAATTGGATAATCGCTCTTCAAGAATACGAACTCGAGATTAAACCAGCAAAGATAGTTCGAGGGCAGGTATTGTGTAAGCTTGTGGCAGAAGCTTTCGCGGATAAAGAAGGGACGTCAAAAGAACCAGAAGCACAGAGCACATGGGATGCACAAGTAGAATTCAGGGAGGAGCTCAGATGGATTAACAAAATGTTGATGTATGAGCGTGAAACATTGGAAGTCCTTTTGGACCCTGAGTCATGGTATTACGACATATGCTTTTATCTAAAACAAGGATAATGTCCTGAGCACATGGATGCATCACGAAGGAGAGAGCTCATATTAAAATCTAATCAATATCACGTGGCCAATGACACATTATATAGAAAAGATTATGATGGATTTTGGCTATGGTGTTTGGAAAAGGATGACATTGATCATGTCTTGAAAGAAATTCATGATGGCCCGGCAGGGGGTCACTATGGCGGAGAGACAACTTCTTACAAAATATTAAGAGTTGGGTATTATTGGCCAATAGTGTTCAGAGATTCGCATGCCTATGTTTGGAAGTGCAAGGTGTGTCAAACTTCCGTAGGGTGAGAAAGAAATCCAACCGTTCCCCTTAGGCCCATTATGATGTATCGCCTATTCCAGTAATGGGGCCTATATGTCATAGGTGAGATCACTTCAAACTCTTCACAGCAACATAAGTATATACTCATGGCAACCAATTACTTCACCAGATGGACCAAAGCCATCCCGCTTTGGAAGGCTAATGAAGACGAGGTAATATCTTTTTTTGAGAAATTTATTATCAACAGGTTTGGCATCCCTGCCACTCTTATATTTGATAATGCTTCTTATTTTTCATCACTAAAATTGTCTGAATTTTCTATTGATAAATCAATTCGCATAAGGTATGCATCAAACTATTACCCCTAGGGAAATGGATTTGTAGAGTCCTCAAACAAAAACCTCATCCGCATAATCTGTAAATTTGTCGCCAACAACCAGAGGAATTGGTACAACGCTCTAAAAAATTCCCTCTGGGCCGATAGAGTCACCCCAAAAGTAGCATTAGGGAATTCCCCATACTGCCTCGTCTATGGACAGGAAGCGATTTTACCTCCCAATCTTACCCTTCCTTCTTTACATCTCTCCCAAGCCTTAAGAGGGACCCCTTTAGCCTTACTTCAAAAAAGAATCAACCAATTGGTGAGGTTGGAGGAATTGAGAGAGAATGCCAGAAATAAGTTCAGGAATCACCAATTGATTGTGAAGATATGGTTTGATCACCATCAAGTGGGAAATAAAGATTATCAAGTCGGAGAGATAGTCTTGAAATGGGACAAGCTGAGTGAGTCGAAGGGTAAGCACACGCAATTCCAACATTTATGGTTGGGCTCGTTCCAAGTTGAGGAAAAAATTGGTCAAGGAACCTACAAATTAAAAACTTTACAGGGAGAAACCGAAAAACTCCCTGTTAATGGCCAACATCTTAAGAAATATTTCCAGTAGCCACCACATGGTGGTTACCTCCTGAGTAGGTTAGGATTTATTTTATTTTTGCTGTTAGCGTAGTTATATTTTTCATTTTTTTTTTTATGCAAATTTTATCTTCCTTTTGTTTTTGAACTTTAGTCCTTTTCATCCATTTGATTTCAGTCTTTCAGTTTCGTTTTCACCTTTCACAACTTTCTTTCGATTTCCCTCATTCGTTACCTTCAGCATTTTTTCTTCCCTCATTAACCTGTTGATGAGTCTGCAGATCCTAAATTCATTATTACCTTGGAAGCTGAATGAACCTTCGATGAGCCCATGAGAACTGGAAAATCAGTGGTAAAATTCAAATCAAAGCCACTCATTGGCATCTGTTGGGAACTAGGTAGGCTCTATTGATAATATGGATGCCTGAAACATGTAGGGACATCTTTATAAAACAAAAAAATGTGTAACCACGGTTGGACTGGTGTGGCATGGAGGAATGCTGCATTTTTAAAACTCCACCCAAACCTAACCTATACTTTCCTATAAGGGTTGCAGTTATTCTCCATTGGTTCCACCCATCACACTAAAAATTTCCAATATTTGTCATCTACAAGTAAACCTCCTTTCATGGGCTAAGCTCATTGTCGTATATCCTGTGGAAAATTTAATTATGCTCTAGTCATTGTGCCCGAAATTAGAAGGACTTATTTTAAAAATAAAAATAAATAAAAATAAAAAAAAAATAAAAAAAATTTTGAAATGTCGAGTCCTTGTGCCAATTTGGAAAGACAGGTTGTTTGGGAAGCTGGTTGGAGTAGGGACTGTTGTTGGACTCGGAGTACCAGTTGACATAGCAAGCCCAACCTTGCTTAAGCGGTTTAAAAATATGGGATGATCCATGACTGCACCCCATTCGATCATGCGAAAGTACAACATTAATTTTTTTTTGCATAAAGTGCAGATAGACATATATACATATATTCATCAATCTTGATGTGCGATAAAGAGCTGAGGTACACACCTAAACAGGTATTGACAAATCGGTGAAGGCCACAAATGGATTTTGAAAGCAAAAAATAGGTAAAGGAGGGTCAATAAATCCCATAATATGACTATTGGAGAATGCCTGTCAAAACCCTATCAGTAAGTAGAAGTTATTTGTCTTTATCCTGCCTAAAACAATTAATGCTGAAGTGGAACCCATGCATGTCCGTCTATACAGTTTGCATTTCGAGTTTATCTTAACATCCTCATGTTCTACGGATCAAATTTTATTTGGTAACAGAGATAACTTGTTCACCCAGCGGTTTGCCATTTTGTTGTGGCCATAACCACTTTCAAGTGTTTTTGTTGTTACCTAAAAGGAACAACACCTTTTTGTAGTGTTTTTTCCATTCCCTCCAGGGAACAACACTTTTAAATTTTGTTGCGGCCACAACCACCACCCTATTAAAACCCGCTCTTGGGGAAAATTTGAATGGGTCCCTTGAGAAGTTTGATCTTTCGTTTTTCTAAATGATAACCATAGTTGTCAGATGGAATTATGTCCTCAAAGCTGAACGGTTCAATGGTTTATTAATTATGGTTGCAATCTATTTTTAATCATCAGTCCCAAAAAAATCATCGCGCCCTCTTGAGATTTAGAGCCGGAAGGACTCATATAACCCCCGGTTGGAGTCCGTCTCTTTATGAAATTTTTTATGAAGGTAAGGTTTGTTTTAGGATTTTCTATCATATCTCTCATAATCATAGCTAATGTTAATTATTTCTATAGGCGAGGACCAAGAGAAGAAAAGTGAGGTCAACGAGCTGATGCATAAGCATCAGGAATGGCTACGGGGAAAAGATGCAAGTGAGACCTAGCTGAAACAGAGGAATTTATGACAAGCAACAGGGAAGGCATACACAGTGGGAAGCTACGCAACAGACTATGGTGATTTCTTGTTGCTTATCCTCCTTCCAGCCCTTCCACTCTTGTAACAGAGCTTTCAATTGCAACTGCTGACTTGCAAAATGATCTTACTTCTTGAAATACCTGTCTAAGAAAAGGAGGTATGGGCTCAGAGATTTGTTTCATATGTATAGTGTTTTGTGGATCCTAGAAAAATGCCTTCGTCTACTGGATCTGTGCAAGTTTGATAAGGCTCGATGGTCGGAAACAACCGCACAACACTCTACCTCACAATCTATCGAAGAAACATATGAACACATCGAATCAAGTTATTATTACCTCTGGATACACCTTAAATCAAGCCAGATGTCGAAAAATGAGCATACTGTCTGTGTTTGCCTTCAGGAAACCATAGGGAATAACGTTCAGTCGATACAGGTGTGAAGAGATGGATTGCAGTCATTCTCCTTCTCGTTGGCATCCATTCATTTCGCCCAGGAAATAAAATGCTCCCGCAATTGTGGCCTCGACATGTCAGCAGTTTCATTGACTGTTTTATGTTCGTATATTTTAATATGTATATTGAAAGAACAGGAAGGTGGAAAGTCGGGGGAGACGGAGGGTCAGATTTCCTGCGGCATAAGTATTACCTCTGGATATGGGTGAAGGACTTTTTTTTGGCAGAATAGGGGTCAATTTATTGTGCTAATAAAGAAGACTATTTCGGTCAAGAAGAAGCCTCTTTTTTTAGATTCATTTTCCTTTTTTTTTATGTTTGGAATCAGGGTGTTGTGACTGGCGTGAGGATATATACGTTTTTTTTTTGTGCACAGTGATAACATACAGCTTATGACTAGTCTTGATTATTCAATTATAATTCATTATCAGGCTTTAACTCATGAGCGACCTCCTATTCAAAGCTATATTAAACATCAGTTGTAATTTTTATTTGTAGAAACAGGAATGTGTATTCTTGTATGAATAATTAGTTTGCAATTAAGCTTAAATATAGCCTTGTTCATCGGTGAACTTAGTAATTGACTTACTTGGACTTGGAATCTATATATGATGTTTAATCTCTTTTATTATGCTCCTGCATGATAGATTAGAATAGTTAGAACTAGCATAAGTAGGTAGAATCAGTGTAGATAGTACTCGATACATATAGGTTAGCTGTTTCTTTTGTTGATTTAATTGAAGTCTTCCTCCAAGAAGCAATATTTTAACACCTTTAACAGTTTACAGGATCCCTTAAAACCCGTTGGAACTAGCCACTCCAAATGAAATCAGATCTAATTGGGGTCTGCGATCAGGTTGGTTCCCTTTGTTGGCACCACGAAAATTCGTCGTGTCAACTTGAGGATATTGAGGGAAGTTTCCATAAGGATTTTTCCATCCTTTTGAGCAAGGTTGTGGCCAATATTGCCAAGGCATTGGGGCATCCCAATGACGTTGCGAAGATTGTGCAAATGGTTGAGGATTAAAACCTTGAGCTATATTTGGCTATGGATTCTGCCAAGGTCTTTTAGTAGCAAAACAGAGGGGGTCTACCTGATTTGGCACTCCTTCTTTGATAAACAAATTTAGGACCTCATATTGAGGGAAATTCTTTTGTATCATGTTTTTCCACATAAATAACACATGTTTATATACTTTTTAAATCGAGAGGACATTCTCTCAAGGCTTGTTTCTTTCTACACTTACGACAGAAAATGGACAATGCAGCATTTTCAGCGTTTTTCTTGTTTTGTATTTTAGGGGTGTCAATTTATTCACTAAGACTCCCTAAAATATCTGTTTTAAATTTATCAAGAAAATTTCCTGATTCTACTCTACTTACTGTCCCAATTGCAAATTTATTAATCCTTGATAGAAGAGGATCTCTTGGATTTTTCCTAGTTCTTGCTTTGCCTCTTGAAATGTGTATGCACAACTCACAAATTTCTCTAGTGATAAGTAAGAAATGTATCCCTTACCCATTAGATTGAGAAGATAAATCCATTCATCTCTAATTGATTTTAATAAGAGAGCTTTCAAAGTTTCCTCATCTAGATTATTCATTTTTTCCCTTTTTACATTGCAAGCAAATATTTCAACGAAATCTTCATGATTTTCATCTTCTTTCTGTATGATTTAAAGAATTTATCTTTAATATTATGGGGCATACAGTAATCCTTATATTTCTCTAATAATGAAATTTTCATTTGTTCCCACGTTCTTATGGAGTTTATTCCTAAACCCATAAACCATTTTAGTGCTACATCTTTTAGGGTTGCAGGGAATAATTTCAACTTTTGAGCATCATGTATATAATCATATGATCTACGCAAGACTTCAAATTTAAATAGAAATGTCTCAGGTTCTTTGCTCCTTAATCGATGAAAGTTTGGAAGGATAAAAGGTGAGATATTTTTCATTGTCACAGTTGTATCTTCACCGAGGATTGGATATCCAAAAGGTTATGGATGTATATTCTCTCCTCTTCCTCTTCCTCTATCTCTTCCACCTCCTCTTCCTCCTCCAATTATAGGTTTTTCACCATTCAAATTATGTACCTCTCCTTCCCCTTCTCTAGCCATTGTAGATTCTTCAGAACTAATATAGGGTTCTGATTCTGGTTCTAATATTGGGTTTTCAATCTCCTCTAGTTCCTTTGGTTCTTCTATCAATGGTTTGAAGTAGGTTTCTTCTACCTCTTCTTCAATAGGAACTTACAACTCTTGAGCTAAAAGTTGTTCTCTAGTTGAGGATAGGAAAATTATTCCTATTGTTGGGGATATGGGATCTTCTTCAATTACGGCTTCTGTTGATGAAGTTGGTGAATCTTTAGGTTTTGGATCTTAATACCTCAGGAAGTCAATGTTGGCCTACTATGGATGGAATTCGAGTTTGTGTGGGTGGTGTGGCACTACGAGGTCATGGTGGAGTAAGTGATGTTGTTGGAATTAAGATCTTTCCTCTACCTAGAAATCTACCCCTAGAGTCTCTTTCCCTATGCATATCATGTTTTTTTTTTTTTAAAGAAATCAAGACTTCTATTTACATTTCAATTCAATGTTCTTAAATTGCTTACATAAATTATCGACCGGAGTTGGTAAACTTGTGAAGTACAAGTGCACTATATATGCTAGACGCCTTTTTGAGTTTATTAAGATAATGATTGAGGATGGTTTTTTTCAAGGATTTTCTTTGTTCCTATGTTCTTAATGAAAACTAAATATTTACAATACAATCAACTCTTAAAAAGGAAAGTAAGACAATATATCACAATCCTCTTTAACTGACTATTGTTTAATATGTAAAATGATAAAAGTAGAGCTATCTCAACTAATGTTCTAGAAACATAATTACTTCTACTCTAAAAAGAATTACTTCTATTCAAAGATAAAATTTATTAAACAATCTATATTAAGATCTATGCACTGGAATTAACAATCTTGATTGAAATAATAAAAACAAAAGAAGAAAGAATGTAATCTAAACAAACATAATTACTTATGAAAGGAAGGAGATTTATGTACATATTCCTATTTTAGAAAGCATGTAAATGATTTGAAATCGACAGAAAACAAATGAAAAACTATAAACAAATAATTACAAAGAA
Organism: Pinus taeda; assembly: GCA_000404065.3. NCBI lineage: Eukaryota > Viridiplantae > Streptophyta > Pinopsida > Pinales > Pinaceae > Pinus > Pinus taeda. Next base: position 24,751 of record APFE030181291.1, on the reverse strand, counting down.
ATGAAACTACGATAATGCAACTATGGAAAAATAATGAAATGAACTAAACTAAATATGAAGAAAATAAATGAACCTCGACTTCCTGTAGGGGCCTTCCACAAAAAAACAAGTTTATAACTCTATCTCAATAGCTAACTACGCATGATATTCATGAGTATACTCCTTTAATTAAAAAGGAACGGAGTAATGAAACTCCAAACTGTCAATTAAAAATTACATATATGTCTACATCTTTTTTTTCTTCTATATATATTTATATATATATATATATATATATATATTATATATATATATATATATATATATATATATATATATTATATATATAATATAGATATATATATATATATCCCAACAATTTTGAGACTTTCGTGCCTTAAAAACTTAAAAACAATCCTAATCTAAATTCTAATCTAATAATGGAAATTTTAACGCTTCTCAACAATTTTCTATTTGAAAATAAAATCAGAGAGTCATGATTTATTTGAACTCTCGTTGCTTTATTCATTCACGTGTTGACCCGCTTCCTTGAATGTGCCACTAGGCGATTTCTTTGATGATTTGGCTTAGGCGAATAGGAGGAGATCCATGAGGAGATCAATTCCGATCTGTCCATGTCCTTCTTTGCTTGGCTGGCATACTGGAATTTGACAAACCATGGAGATAGCTGCGAAATCATAAAACACCTGCAGATTCATGTTAATTCCTTAGCTATTACAATATTTAACTTAATGATAAGGCATATTAATTAATATGAAAAATAAGACATCTGAGTACCTTACCATGTCAAAATCTAATATTTTATTGTTTATTTAAGTTGATAGAAGTGATGAAAAGAGGAAAAATGGATGGAAATGATCTCAAAAGAAAAAAAATCATGAGACTCTACACCACCTCATTCAATCTTGAATCCATCCAACAATCTAGCTCAACCAAAAAAATTAGAACCCCATCACATGATGGCTATCCAGAAAAGGCAAGGAAAGGTTGAAGCACATTTCCACACCCGGAAAAACCCATGCCAATGACAACAAGAGAATCATGAACACACATGCATAACCATGCATTCATAAAATAGCAAGGAATTCATACGTGTAACTTGATACGTACAAATAATCTCGTGGTATCTGCTAGATCATGCTCTTATTTACTTGATTCTTACTTTCCTTTTACTTCTTTGTCCTTCCTTTGCTTTCCTTGATCCAAAGCTGAAGTTCCCCAAGAAAACTCTAAGTTTCCAAGAGAGTGAGAGAGAGAATAGAGAGAAAGCTCCAAAATTGAACTGACAAAAGGTACCAAATAATCCTCAGAAGACTTTTTATTAATGAGGCCTCTATTTTCTTCAATTTACATTATTTTCCTTCATTTTCCTCCTCACATGCAACCTATGATCTTTCACCTTCCTTTTCTCTTAATTTCCATTATTTTCATAAATAAAATGTCAATTAATGTCTCATGCCTTTCCAAAGCCTTTGGCATTTCCTTTGCCAATTTCATTACCCATAATAAACCCAATAAACACCCGCACTAGGATGATTTTACCAACATTTAGCTTGGAAAATGTGTCCCATGACCTTGGTTATTATTTTTCCTTTATTAACTTTATTACATGGAATTTTGACTAGGGTTGTTACAAGTATATCATCCAAATAGAAAATAACAAATGAATCTATAAAAGGGCACAATACATCATTCATTAGTCTCATAAATGTAATAGGTGCATTACATAGGGCAAATGGAATGACAAACCACTCATTTAAAACTTGCTTGGTTTTGAAGGCAGTCTTCCATGTATCTTCTTCTTTGACTCGAGCCTGGTGATATCCAAACTTAAAGTCCAACTTGGTGAAGTACTTTTCTTGCTGCAATTGATATAGCATATCATCTATCTTGGGTAGGGGGTATCTATTCTTGAGCATGATTTTGTTCAACACCCTGTATTATATAGACATCGACCAAGTCCCATCCTTCTTCAACACAATGATTATGGGTGATCCACATGGTTATATAAGGTTGAATGACACCCTATTCCAGTAACTGCTACAACTATTTATTCACCTCACTTGCTTCTATAATAGATTACCCGTACAACCCAATATTTGGCAATGGGGAGTATGGAAATAACTAGATCTTATGCTCCACTTCTCTCTTAGGTGGTAACCCTTGGCTCTCAGAACACATCCTTCTATTCCTGTAACAAATCCTCCATTTTTTATTTTTTATTTTGTTTCTTAGTACACCCCTCTAGGGATGCCTTTCCTCTTATTGACTCTTCTTTAGACTAAATTTCTCTTAAAAAAACAAAACATACTTCTTGCAAGAACTAATTAATTTCTTGGCCTATTTGGAACTTACCAGTGAGATTTTTGACTTTCCTTTGTGCCTGTTGATGATGAATGATTTTCCATCCTTGACGAGCTAATATTGATTAGCTCTCCTCATGAATAATGCATCACACATGTACATTTATGCACTCCCAAACACGACTCCACATACATCAAGGGGAACAACATATAGGTCTACTTCATAAATAAAATCAACACTGATAGAAAATCTAATTTTACACTATTTTGTTGCCTTTAACTCTGCATCCTTATTTACCCATCCCAATGGATATAGGTTTGGAAGATCACAAACTTCAAGCCCCAACTTATTGACTAGTTGTGTTGTAATGAGATTTTCATGTGATCCGGAGTCAAATAGAGCATTAACCTTTGTCTTCTTGACATGTATCTTTATATAGAAGAGATTGGTCATTTATTCCTCTTCCTGTTGCTGAAGGATATTTAGATTCACCTCATTCTGTACTAATGTACATATGATATTCTCATCCACATCCAAGCCGATTTCAACTTGGTTGCTCGAATCAGTGGCCATGGGATTCTTCTTCTTGTTAGCTTTCTTCTTGTTCTTCAGGTTTAGATATAGATGCAACTTCTAGGATTTTTCCTCTGGATGACCATTAATGTTGCAATGGTTGCTAGGATCTTTGCATTGGTGTGTTGTGGCTGTTGTCTTCTTATCTTTCCCCCTTGTTGCTTCTTCTTCCCCTCCTTAGAAGCTTGTCGTTTCTCCTTCTGCTTTGATCCACTTAATTTCTCTCCCTTCAGGCCTATGTTCTCCAGGTACTGTTTCTGTACACAAGACTCATCCACCGATTTGGGATTGAAAAACATCACTTCCTCACATAGATGGCATTGTATACCCCCCAAATACTTGAGGAGTACATCTAGGTTCTTTGGAGAGATACCTAACATTATAGCCATCTTCCTAAAGTCTGTGGTGTAATCCTGCACAATTTGGTCTGGATTTTGCCTAAAGTAATGCCACAGGATCCACTGGTCCTCCACATACCCAATGGGATAAAACTATGAATTAATGAGGGTTTTGAAATACTCTCACTTAGTCACTAGAGCTTCTCCCTCCAACCTTAGGGTTTCCATGTGGCTCTCCCACCAAGTCAATGCATGGTCCTCTAATTTCAGCTGTGTAAATGAGGTCTTTTGCCCTTCCTCGATCTGATGGACGCTGAAATATAATTCCAATTTATACAACCAATGGTTGAACTTAAGAGAATCAATATCACTATGGCACAAACTAATATCAAATTTTGCTTCCATTTTAAATAGGGACTATGATTGGTTCGTGACACTCGAATTGGTTTGACCTTTTTCGGGTCATGTCTTTGACTAGTTCTTCGTTTCTCCTCAATATTTTGATCCTTGTTCAGATTTGTCCTCTACATTCGAACCCCCATCTTCTCCAAATATCTCATATTTCTATTCAAGGCCACCATGAGGACGCTTACATTGTGGTTGATATTTGCAACTTGTTTTTCCAACCGCGTAAACCTCACCTTTGCAAAATCGCAAGCTTCGTTTATAGATTTGTTGGCCATGATTAGGGTTTTACGAATTTTGGCTCCGCCAATCTATATCCCTACAATATCCACAAAATACCAAAATAAACCTAGCTCTGATACCAAATGATCTGTAAATTGTTGTAGATATTCCACTGGACAATTTGTCACAGCAAATATGATAATATTATATCAAAAATATGATATTCTACACTATTACAGTTTAATTAAATTTTAAGATATGTAGATTTAACTATAATTAGTGCATGCATGTGAATGGAAATTATGCAAAAAAGTAGAGAATGAAAAAATAATATCTCACACACAAATAAGACACAAGATATTCTCTATGAAAAATCCTTTTCGGAGAAAACCCAATTGGAAGGTGAGGTTGCTTCGCTCTCTTTCTTTGTCTGGAAATATGGCAGCAAATACAAAGAAGTAATGCTTGCAGCCCTTGGGCTGTTACAGTGCACAAATCCTCTCTGTGTTCTTTACCTCCTATCTCTTTTGGCCATCTCTGCTCCTGGGAAAATTTTAAGGATGAAAATTTATCTTAAAGTTTAGAAACCTTGGTAGATCTCAGTAGTCCATGATATAAAATCTATAAAATGTTAGGTGATATTTCCGTAAATATATTCAAATTTTTAATAGTCTCTATATAAAAGTTTCACGATTTTTAAGGTAAAATAGTTTTATACAATAAAATTTGGGTGAATCATTTTTTTTGCAAAAGATATGGAAAATTAGCCCACCTGTGAATATTAGCCCCTAAAATTTTCCTTGCTTTTCTCAGATATGGAACAAAAATTATCTCGAAAGAATGGAATGTCTCTTCTGCCTAGTTGCTCAGTTATAACACAACTTGATAGCCTACCGATGAATTTTGACTACACATCAACTCTTAACTAGAGTTACAATGTAGATTCTTCTAAAGTATTTTACATCATAATCATGTGGCTAGCCCCTTTTCCATGCATAATGGGGGATGGCACGATATTCTCCCGAACTATAGGTGTGAACACAAGAAGGTCAACTTTTGAGTGGTATAAATTTTACATACTCACTCCAATTGATGTGCTTCATGCAACATTGTAAAGGTCTCTATGTGTATAATAACGTTGAATGGTGCAAATCTAAAGAGGAAAAGTATTAGCACAAAAAAATGTCGTTTGATTCCTCAAAGCACTTGTGGAAGGTTTCAGACCCCATTTCGCCAAACTGGGTCCTACTAGTAAAAATGGTCCCATGAGCTTATTCATCCACTTTTTCCACTATGAATGCATCAATATGGATGAAAAACAATGGAATGATCCAATTTGGATCAATCATTCAACTTCTCATTGAATAATTCTATTATTCTACCTTCTTGAATTAAAACTACCCCAGTTGCTGTCCCACTTGCTTCAAAGTCAACTTGGAATACTTTGTCAAAGTCTGGAAGTGTCAAAATAGGTTTCTCTGTCACCTTCTTTTTCATATCTTAAACTTATTTCCTTACTACTATTTTCCATTTAAAATTCACCTTTTTCATGCACTCAGTAAGAGGTGCAAAATTTGGCTGAAATTCCTAATGAATTTCCTATTGAAGCTTACAAATCCATGGAAGGTCCTTACTTCAAAAGTAGACTCAGGTGTTGGGAAATCCAAGTTAGCCTTCAAATTTTTAGAATCCATCTTCAAACCTTCCTTGGAAATCACAAATCCCAAGTACACTAACTCTTCGTGCATGCATGTACATTTCTTCAAGTTGATCATCAATTTCTCTTCCTTCAACCACTACAACACTTGCATTACATGTTCCAAGTGATCCTCTTTGATTTTTCTAAAAATTAAAATTTCATCCAATTATACTACAACAATTTTTTTAGGAATGGTTTCAATGCCTCATTCATGAGCCTCATGAATGTGTTCAGGGCATTAGTTAACACAAATGACATAACCAACCATTCAAACAATCCATCCTTTGTCTTGAAAGCAGTCTTCCACTCATCACTTCCTTGATCTAGATTTTATGATAACCACTCTTTAAGTGTATCTTTGTGAAATATATAGCCCACTCAAACAATCCATAATATCCTCCATCCTTGACAAGGGAAATCAATATTTAATGGCTATATTATTAATGTCTCTAGAATCCATGCATATTCTCCCTTCATATTTTTTCTTTGGATTAAATACCTCTGGTACTACACATGTACTTAAACTTTCTCTTATCATTCCTTTGTTAAGCAACTCCTGTGTCTACTTATTTTCTTCCTCACTCTCTATTGATGTCATCATGAATGGTGTGATGTTTTGAAAGATTAATCAAGGTATCAAGTCAATATGATGAGAAATACTTCTAACGGGAGGTAATCCCTTTGGAAATTCAACAACAACAATATCCTTGAATTCATCTAACATGGATTTAAGGATGTAGGTATGGTTTCTAATTCCACTTCCTCTTGTACAACATTTTGAATCATCGTTAAAAAAAATACCCTTCTTTGTTCATGTGAAAACTCCTTTATTGAACACAACATGATCTTAATTTTACTCATGCATGTACTTCCACAAATTTCTATTGTTTCTTCTAACATTGGTGCGATTTTTTACCATTGTCCATCGTTCCTATAATCATATATGTTTTCCTGGATATCATGGTAAAATTATTTTGCAAACAACCATGTTCTTCCCAGAAGTATGTGGTACGCATCCATCTCAACCATATCACACAATACATGCTCTTGAAGGCTTCCAATTTGAAAATTTAATAAGCATTGTTTATTCATAGTCAATGTTGACCTTTTTGTAACCATGCAAATTTGTAAGGATTTGGGTGGACTAAACTTTTGAGTTTTAGCTTGTCCATGATTTCAATTGACACTAAATGTTTAGCACCTCTCTGACCATCTATAACCAAGTTACAACATTTTCCTTGGACCTTACATTTAGTTTTGAGAACTTTCCTTCTTTGTTTTGTTTCTCCCACTATTTTTTTCTCAGGCTTGAGCAACACTCTATGAAAAATCAAATTTTCTCCCTATTGTTGGTGAAGTATAGTCACATTTTCTCCAAGAACAAAAGCTTCATTGTCTTGTGTAATTTGTGTTCTTGCTACATCGCTTTTCCCTAGATTTTATCCTTCTAGGAACTCAAATTTCTTATGCCCTTTAGCTACACAATGATAACAAGTAAATACATACTTGCCCCTTCCTCTTTTGAGACTTCCTCTCCCTCTTCTAGCACCATTTCCACCTCTAACACCTTTACCACTAACAGATTATTATTCCTTTTCACTACCTCTACTAGTCCCTATTTTACCTACCTCAATCTCTTCCCTTACCTTTTTTTGTGTTTTCCTATTCAATTTTTCCTCTACCTTCAAGCCAATGTGATAGGATTTACTAATAGGCCATAAATAATGTGTACTCATTTCTTCGTGAAACAAGTATTTCATTCCATTCACATGCTTTGCAACTCTTTAAAATTATGGCTCTTTTATACTAGATCAAAGTGACAGACTGAAAAAATATTCAGTGTATTCACGAAAAGATGTTTCCTTTTGTATTATATTATGGACTTGTCTATACAAGTCCTACTAGTAATGAACAAGTAGAAATTTCTCCTCGATCTTCATGGCTTTCTTCTTCCAAGTCTTTATCATTTCTAGATGATTATTTAATCTTTCTTTTTGTAGAATATCCCACCAATATAGCATGACCCTTCAATTTTGTCATGGAAAATCTCACTCAATTTGGATCCTAAACATTTTCATACTCGAAGTATTTGTTGAGTTCTCTAATCCAGTTGATGAACACATTAGCTCTCAGATTTCCATTATAATAGGAAACTTAAACTCTTACACTACCTCTATTACTCAAGTATGAAGTCAACCTTGATGTTAGGACTCTCTCCTCAACATGTTGTTCTTCATCTATTTCTTACTCGGGCTTTGAATCTGCTTATGCATCTCCATTTCTTCTATGCTCCAACTCTTTTATTCTTCATCTTAACTCTTCCAGTTCTTGATTCCTTGAACCTCCATGTCAAACTCCTCTTCTCCTTCATGGCATTCTTACAAGTTTTAAATGTCTCACCAACATCCACATGCCTTAAGCCAAGTTCTATGTCCCAACTCGTACCTTTGGTACTCTCGCTGAGCAACCACCAAATAAGGTTTTCTAATAACCTATTATTCGAAGCAAATAAAGGTGAAAATCCCATAATAAAATGAGCTCTAATACCATTTGACACAATTTTGGATTTTATAACATCCACACATGAACTACAAAACCATACTTTTTGTTACAGAGTACACAACCCTAGCCATTTGCTTTTGGCTAATATATTAAATTAATTCAAATAACTAAATCACAGATAATAATCAAAGAGTAATTTAAGCCTTCTCACGAGAACTCATGAGAGACTTCAAATATTATCTATTCTTTCATAATGTATTGCTACATACAAAAAATTTGGATCCAAGAGTAGAGTCCTCATAGTACTTGCAATTCAAATTCTATTACAGAGTGATACCATGTAACAACCAAAACATCCTCGTTAAGTCATACAACAACCAGTCACACTCTCTCTAAATCATGCAATAGCCAAAACCAAATCCAAAATTCATTTTTCTCCCTTGTTCTTGTAATTTATTCCTTACATTGATAACCTCTTGTTGGGCCTCACAATTGTTATGATTTTCTTATCATATTCTTTAGTTTTAATGTTGTTTGTTGTCTTTTTCATATTTATGATATATTAATAGGCACAATATAGGACTTATAAGGAATTAATTTACTTTTATTATTTTAACTTCTAGATACGTTATTTTGATTATAAAAACAATAATTTGTGGTTGAATCTTCATTATAAGTAGGGATTTTGCAACATATTAGGGGAATCTGTTACTTGGTGTTGTTCCCATAATGTCAGTGGTAAAATTGAGCTAGTATGATGTTGTTTCCAACTAACCGTGGTAGATCAAGTGAAGTTGAATCTTATTTAAGAAAATCTATTAGGTGTTAGCACTCTGTAGTTCTCTCCAGGATGAAAGGAGAAAACTCAGAGGTAACCACAAACCTCTTTGGGTTGAGAGACTAGTCTTCTCCAATTGGAGGGGGCTCCCTTAACTTATGAAAACTAAATATTTCGACTATATGGCATACATAGACCAGATCTGAAGGGATTTTTGAAATTTCTTGTTGTGAATTGGTGGAAATTATGAGATATGGTGTAGGTGATCAATTTTTTATTTGTTTATAATTCCTATACATATACCCGGTCAACACAAAGGGTTTCTATTGATACACATTTTGGAACAAATAGAGAGTATGTAATATAGTGGGAAAACTGACAAAACACTCTTTTAACCATGTAGCAAAATAGTGAGAAATTGTTTCAACATATACTCATGAGACAATATTTAAGAGAAACATATGATGAATAAGGAGGAAACATACTCCATTTGCAACTGAAACACAAGAACACATTGAACACTAGAGAAAATTTAATTGAATTCTAGAATTACTAAGGTCTACCCCCAATTTCAAAGAATAATTTCAACATAAAGGCACATAGGAAAACACAGATCCAAAATGTCATACCACAATATCCTTTGCAATGATTACTGGGAAAATACTGTGCATTTGAGCCTTTCTTTCATTAAAATAAAACAAGTAATCTACACCAGAGTCTAAAAATCAATACCAATACTGTACAATATCCTTTCATTCCAGTTTACAATCTTAAATAAACATATGTGAGAATACCAAAATATGTTTGGATGCAATGCACCCTTGATCCATGAAGTGGATCAAACCAAACTAAAAAAAGGAATCTTGATGTTGTTTACATTCCTTTTTCTTAAATAAAAAAACAAAAAACAAAAAACATCATTCTCATTATCACCTTATCCTATTACAAAGCATCTAAGCCTATAACAATTATCCATATCCTTGAATCATGTCTTTTTGGAAGAAAAGAAAAAGTAAAGGCAACGAACTGCTAGATTTGTGTTTTGCAGTGGTTGGATAACACGCTCTGCTTCCATGTTTTCCTCCCAAAGGTGACACCTGGCTGATGAATGGTTTTTTGACTTGGATCCCAACTTAGATTCACCTCATTAAACTTAGTCTCTGACAGTTGGCACCCTCCATAAACTCGTGAGGACCCGTGTGTAGTAGTTGTGCAACAACTACATAGCACCTGTACAATGGAACAATGTTTTTGGTTTATTTCTCAAAACATTCAAGAAGAGGATAGTAAGAAGAAGCCATTCAAGGGTAAGGAGAAAGAGAAGGGTGGAAAATGGAAAGGAAAGAAGAATGCAAGTGTGAAGAAAGAAGTAGAGAAAATTATATGCCAACATTGTTCCAAAGCGGAGCATGATGAAACCCAACGTTGGAAATTACATCCCAAACTAAGTCCTAAGAAACCAAACAATAAGAGAAAACAAAATACGACCACTACCACACAACATGAACTTGGATCAAATCCTGGTGATGAGAACAAGATTTCAGCCATGGTCACAAAAGTAAAAGAAGTTGTTGCAAGCACTAGTTCCTCACATAGTCACAACAACACTCCAAATGAAGAATCAAGGATAGGATTGTTCCATGTAAGGGTAATTTCAAATCATACAAATATTGATGCATTATTTGGTAGTGGATCACAATCAAACTTAGTTTCAGAAGACTTGGTCAAAAATATTAACCTTGAAAGTGTACCTCATCATAAGCCATATCCCTTGGGTTGAATAGTCAATAATGAAAATTTACAGGTTACAAGGAAATTCTTATTCAAGTTTTCCATTACTGAAAAATTCATTGATGAAGTTGAGTTAGATGTAGTTCCACTTGACATCTCAGGAATCATTTTGGGAAGTCCTTATTTGTATGACAGGAAAGAATTATTTTATTTCCATGAGAAAAAATATTTATTGCTCAAGGATGGAGTCGAATATATTGTGATAGCCCATCGCAAAAATTTAAACATTTCTTTGGTTAATGCAGAGCAGATGAAGAGCCTAGTAAATGTAAGTAAAAATTTTGTGCTTCTCATGATCAAGAAAAAAAATGATATTGATTATGAATATTTTGAACATTGTGATGATAAGTTAAAATATGATTTGTTTGATGTGGTAAGCAAGCATGGTGAGATGTTTCAGGAACCAAAGGGGTTACCTCCCAAGAGGGGAATTCAGCATGAGATACAACTGCAACAGGATGTTCCACTTCCATACATTGGCATGTATCGCATGTCGATCATGGAGTATGAAAATCAAGAAGAAAATTCAATAATTGTTGAACAAAGGTATCATACACCCATCTACTTCACCATGTGGTTCACCCGTTGTCTTAGTGCCAAAGAAGGATGAGACTTGGCGCATGTGTGTAGATTTTTGTGCATTGAACAAAATAATGGAAAAGAATTGTTATCCACTCCCAAGAATTGATTATTTTCTTGATCAATTGAGGTATGCAAAGTATTTCACTAAGTTATACTTACGAAGTGGTTATCATCAAGTTAGAATAGATGAAGAGGACATTTGGAAAACCGCATTTAAAACTAAACAAGGATTGTTTGAGTGGCTTGTTATGCCTTTCGGTCTTACAAATGCTCCAGCTACTTTCATGAGAGTTATGAATGATGTATTGAGACCATTTCTAGATGAATTTGTCATCGTTTACTTAGATGATATTCTCATATTCAGAAAATCTAGAGATGAACATGTCATGCATGTGAACAAAGTACTTGATGTCTTGAGAAAAGAACAATTGTTTTTAAAGATGTCAAAGTGTGAATTTGGCAAGACTCCTTTAGTGTATTTGGGAAAAATTGTTGGAGGATGCGAGTTGAAGATAGACCCGTCTAAGGTTGAGGTCATTGTGAATTGGCCCAAGCCCAATACAGTTACAAAGGTAAGAATATTTCTTGGGGAAACACAATATTGGAGGAAATTTATTGCTAATTTTTCTTCCATTGCAGCACCACTACATGCATTGACTAGTGTCAAGAAAGTCTTCCATTGGGGAGATGTACAGCAGAAAGCATTTGATGCTTTAAAACAAAATATCAGTTCAACACCAATATTGGCTCTTCCAAATCTTAGACAGCCATTTGAGATTCAAATGGATGCTAGTGATTACACCATGGGAGCAGTTCTTATGCAACATGGCAAGACCATTTCATTTCATTCTGAATTTTTTAATGGTGTTGTGACTAAATATCCCACTTATGACAAAGAACTTTATGCATTGGTACAAAGTGTTAAAAAATGGAAACACTACTTGATGGGGAAGGATACAATTATCCATACCGTCCATCAACCATTGCAGTACTTACAGTCACAGTCAAAGTTATAGAAATTATGACACTTCAGATGGATGGGTTTTCTACAACAGTTTCATTTGGTTATCAAGTACAAAAAGGGAATCTACAATAAGGTAGTTGATATGATTTCTAGGCCTATTGTAAATTCATCGATTATACTCAGGCACAATTCTATTTTACATGAAAGTTACATTGAACAATATGCATATGATAATGACTTTCAAGATGTGTATGCAAGCTTGAGGCAAGGAAACCAAATTGAGGAGATAGATTACCATGTACATAACAATTTGTTGTATCATAAGGGAGGCACACACTTCATTGATTGTTGGACACTTTGGTGTAGGCAAGACAATAGCAAATCTCCAAAGGTATTGTTATTGGTCACGCATGTTTGATAATGTATCTAGTTTCATTAGAGGATGTTCTTTGTGTGCAACAAATAAGCCTAGCAATAGGAAACTAGGATTGTACACTCCACTTCTGGTACCTTCACATCCATGGGAGAGTATCTCAATGAATTTTGTAGGAGCTCTTCCATTGTCAAGGAAAGGTCATGATTACTTATATGTAGTTGTAGACAGGTTCAGCAAGATGTGTATTCTAACGACATGTAAAAAGTAGATTACATCTAAAAAAACAAATCATCTTTTCTTTCAAAATAGTTGGGTTCATTTTGATCTTCCTACTTCTATTGTAAGTGATCGAGATTCTCGATTCGCTAGGAATTTTTGGTCAAATTTGTGGGACATGATGGACACTAAGTTGAAGAAGAGTATAGCCTTTCATCCGCAAATAGAGGGACAAACCCAGGTGGTCAACAGGACAATCATTCATCTTCTTAGAGGATATTGTAGCAAACATCCCAAGTTGGGGGATGAACAATTGCATTACATACATCATGCATACAATAGGGCAAAGAATTCTTCCACAAACACATCGCCATTTGAGGCATGTTTTGGGTACTTTCCAAGATCGCCATTGGACTTCATCTTTGAGAAATATGTCACCATCAATGTTCATAGTGACATGGATAAGGCAAGGAAGTTCATTGAGTAAATTCAGTTGATACATCACACAGTGCAAGAAAAGCTTGAAAAAAATCAAAGCAGCTCTACAAGGCAAGGCATGACAAACACCGTGTCGATCATAAATTTCAAGTTGGAGATGAAGTTTGGTTATATATTAGCAAAGAGAGACTTCAAGGTGAAGGTAAAAAGCTTAAGCCAATCTTTTATGGTTCTTTTAAAATTATGGAAAATATTGGTAACAATGCATTTAAGCTAGTTTTGCCTCCTTATATGCAAATATACTATGTTGTTAATGTTGAGAATTTGAGATTGTTTGAGCCTCCTTTGATTGATGATCAAGGAGAGCATGTTCAACTGCCATCAATAGATGATTTCTCGCCAAAATATCTTGATGAAATTCAGCAGGATCTCATACTTGATAGAAGAACCAAAACTTCAAAGAGAGGGAATGTCAAATTCCTTCGAGTGGGACTTAAGGGACAAAAACCTTCTAAGGCCAAATGGTTGCAGATTGAGAAGGTGAGGGAGATATAACCTCACCTGTTGAACAATTGATTTTATCTTTTGGGGTCCAAAAAGCCTCCAGTGGGGACAAATGATCAGGTGCTTAGTATTTAGTTCAAAAATCAAAGTGCTCAAAATCGCTTGAAACCTGAATGACCGTGTCTGTCTCAGTGATACGATCCCAATGCAACTCATTTCACTCAAAACTGAGCTCGTATGAGGAAGATATCGTGTTCTGTCCACTTTACCAAATAGAGGAATTTTTGAAAAAAAAGGTACAGTCACTGCCCAGCCAACAGTCCGTATTGCTGACATGGTAGGTGCCTGGGTAGGTCAATGGGATGGTCAAGGGCTAGTAAGGTTTTTCCAAGTGTCATATTGTGGTTGGTGGACGGGTTGATGATTTGGCTTGTTTTCATTGGATAGAGGTGGACCAATGAGGAGGGGACATGTGGCAAGCCTGGAGGCCACCATTTGTCCCTCCCCAAAGGTCGAGCAATATGGTATGTAGTGGAAACATTTATGGGTAGGTCGGCGGAGTCAAATCTGCAACCTCGCCCAAACAAACTCCAAGTCTTACCATTATGCCACGCTGGTGGTTCTTAACATATAATGGTTTCAATGCATATTCATTGTATTAACCATGGCATATTTGGGGTAAAACCATTGGCGGTTACTGCCAACATGTGACCACACCTTACAACTGGCGGCCAATGCAAACCAAACTGTCAGCTCAAACTGTCAGGTAATATCACATGTGTCCACTATTGCGAAGATCGCCAAGCTAACGACTAGCAGAACCACACAATTAGCGCTAATCTAATTTAACATTAATTAATCCAAGATTATCCACCAGTTAAGCGTAGTTAAGATGGCGGCAAGTTTGGTGGTCCCTTCAAAATCGGCGGTAACTCCAGATTTAGTGGAGTTAACTGGAGTTCCTCCATTTTTAGTGGAGAATTCCTAGGAGAAATTGATTTTGCCATAACTTTTGCAATTTTCGACCAAATTGGGATCAAGAAAAGGAATTCCTATATGAATTTGATGTTCTTAGCACATTGAAGTAGGTTTTAGGAGCAGTAGATCATTGTAAACAACAATTTTTCAATTTTAATTTAATACAGAGGCCCAAGCCATGGAAGTTGGACCAAGGAGATGTAAACCAGGAGGGATGAACTCGTTCATCAAAACACTATGTTAAGTGTTCATTTTGATGGTTTTCTTTACATTTGTTTGTTGTTGTTCAGCACTTGATTTACATGCTATTTTTCTCATGATTTTAACATAAAAACTTGACAAAATTAATTGTTCATTCACAAGCACCATAAAGGGAACCTAAGCACATGACACAAATGATAAGAAATTGTTTTTAATTCTAATGTTGAAATTAGCACAACAAAACTAACATTCAAAAACAAAATCATAAAAGGGTTGTCTTTGTTTCTCTTTCCAAAATTGGAATTGAATAAATCCATAACTATTTCCAACTTAAATCTCAAATGACTTGAAAACATAAATAACGAGAGTAGAGGTAGGGGGATAGAACAAAGGATTGTGTAGGTTTTGTTTACCTCAATCCCATCGCCTCCATACTTCCATAATGATGATCAAAGAAACCCCATCGCCCAGGCTTATGAGAAACCAAGCCAAATTGCGTCAAACCAGTCACTCCAAGTGTATCAAATTGAAACACCTGCAGAGGATTGGATGCTTGTAGACCAAACCAAGTGGAATGACTTAGACCTCGAGCTTTGTAATATTCCTAATTAGCCATGGCTAATTGGAATATTCGATTTTGCCCAATTTTTGCCTTCTATAGTTATTTATAAATAAAAAAGCGAGGACGAGGGACACAACTCACTTTAAGAATAAAAAGTCACTTCCTAGTAGCACAACGTTGTGACTTAAGGAGGAGCCAAGGGGGCCAAAGGGGGACGCAGAAATGGGACCCACGCAGACACATGGAGGGACTACGTAGGAGGGAAGAACACATGACAAGAGGGGAATCACGCAGGAGGCGGTGAGCCTAGGGATTGTGAGAGGCAGAGGCTATAAAATAGAGAGAAGCCCCATCATTTTTGATCATTCTGATTATGAGCATTTGTGATAGTCATTTAGACTTAGAGCATGTTGGGTGTTTAGCTAGTCTACAACACTGTTTAGTGCATTGAGTGTCTCCATTCGAAGATCTCACCCTTAGCCCCGGGGGACTTTGAGTGCCTGCTCGGGCAAGGTACTTCCATTGGCTTTCCAGTAGTAGTTTCATCAGCATTTCAATAGCAGTTTCATCAGCATTTTAGCAGCAGTTTCATTAGCGTCTTTGAGGAACTGCACAGAACCCCAAGGGGGTGATTTTTGGGGTCGGCCATTTCAGAAAAACTTTCTGGGTTTTTCTGGGTTTCTTGAGTAGAGTTTGATTCCAGAGTTCCATCCTTTTCTGAGGAGGGGAGTAGCCCCAAATCCTCTTTCGTTTTCTAGCGGAGCAACAGCACGGCAGTTTTCCAGCAGCTGGGACGCAGATCAGTGTGAAGCCATTTCGGGAAAGCTTTCTGGGTTTTTCTAGGTTTCTTGAGTAGATCCCAAATCTTGAGTTTTAGCTTTTTCTAAGGATGGTAACAGCCCCAAATCATCATTTGTTTTCTAGCAACAACAGCATCCACGCAGAGAGGCCATTCTTGTCATTCTAAGAGTATTTCTTCACTTGCCTTGTGCAAGTCGAGGTGCCATCTGTCTAATCACCTCTTGTACTCATTTATTGCTCAGTATAATAAAATGGCTTAGCATTTCTCAGTGCATTTCTTGTGTATCTGGTTATATTTCCAGTTTACAATATTATATGTTGTTCCACTGTTATTTTATCACTTCTGGCTTATTATATCATTTGCACATATTTGGTTGGAGTTTTTGCTGGGTTTTGAAAATATTCTAGGTTAGGGTTATTACAGTGGTATCAGAGCATAGATCTGGCTCAGCCTGTGGAGCTAGCAATCTATGACACTGGGGGAAAAACCTGATATCTGTTACAGAAGTCAAAGATATAGAGACACTGGCATAGGTTGGAGAACACTTACGGAGAGGGAGACTGTGTTCTGGTGGTGGACGCAGAATAGGAGGAGCCTGTGGTGGATGCGGAGCAGGAGGATCTGATGGCAGATGATGACAGGAAGAGATTTGCAGATATGCTCCTCAAATCAGTGCAGGATTTGTCGAGGCATATTGAGGTGATGGGGCAAAGATTCACGGCAGTAAAGGCTAGATAGCGAGAGAGCCCACGAGTTTTTCAGATTGGTGAGGGATAAGGTGCATCCCATCACTTGCCAGAGCAGCGTGATACTACGCAGCAGGGGGCCTCACATGCCCCTACACGCTCTACAATGCCCACCTTCTTAGGAGCAGACACGGGGGTCGCAACCCAACAAGAGGCAAATCCCGAGCATATGGGCGATTATTTTGCAGAGTACTAGGCCTATGGGCAGGAGTTCAGGGAAGCCCTCTCATTCATCAATTTTGTTCAGCTCCAGCGGGATAGAAAACCCACCGTTTAGCGAGTAGATTCCACTTGCCTACATTTGATGGTTCATCAAACAGTTCGACAAAGTCTTGGGTGGAGAAGCTGGACATTTATTTCCAGCTTAACCAGATGTCGGAGACAGAGGCCATCAAGGTGGCAACATTGCATTTGGATGGTGAGGCCCAGGATTGGTGGTTTCATGGGATGGTTACACTATGGCACTCCATAGTGACAACATATGCTGAGTTTACCAGGAGACTGATGGAGCGATTTGATCGGAGGGATCCAGAGCAGCATTTTGTTGAGCTGACAAGGCTCAAACAGACAAGGAGCCCAGAGACCTACATTGCAGATTTCTTGAGGGTCTCTATGATGGTGCCTGTTAGCTCTGCTACATACTTCAGCATTTGGAGGACCAAATATCAGCTCGGCCATGTGTTTATGTAGAAAGGGCAGATTGCAGCAGTCTTTTCCTCCTTCTCCCTCATTTTCCTTATACTCCATAGCCCCTATATCTCTGTTTTTCCTCCTTAAACCTCTCCAAAGCCCCGCTATCTCTGTTTTTCCTCCTTAAACCTTTCCATTCCCCGAATAATCCCTCTGAAATCCAAAAAATCCCCTTTTCAACCCTAGCCCTTAAGCATGAAGCGCAAGCCTTCCATAAGACCCAACCATATGACTTGACGCTTTAATTCCTCATCGTAATCAGCAAATCACATATATGTGTATAAGCCTATCCCATGACTTCCGCTGATGTGACAAAGTCTTAAGTGTGGCTAATTCCTTTATTGGGTCCGTGATCTCATCGCTATCAGCAAATCGCATCCATGTGTAAAGGTTACGCCCCTGACTTCCGCCGATGCGATATTGCGATCGCTCCTCCGCCGTCTGATCAATCCCGATAAGATCCAACGGCCCTCGTCCATCCCGATCTCATATCTCCTGATATCTTCCGCGAAACGATCCCTGTCATCCATTCATTCGATCCAACAGCATTTTCTCTTCCCGATCCCGCCAACAACCCGCACGTTAACTCGCAAGGAAAGCAATTTTCCTCCTGTCACATCTGCCACGCGTCATTGCCTGAATGGGATTACTGGCCATTGTACATTTACCGCTCTCCTCCCAAAAGTGGTGTGATCAATTCCGCTTACCACTTCCGCCCAATTTCTCCCACCAAGAGATCTCTGCCATCCATTCACTTGATCCAACGGCTGATGTCTAATCCCTGGCCTGCTCATGCGTCCGCCATGCTGTCCTTATGCCTTTGACCTGTATCATACACCCGAAGGATGAAGCAATTAGTTACCAAGTGCTACGTGTGACAGCAACCCTAGGGCGGACCCGATGGAAAATTAAACCATACTTGAGGACTTTTGAAGTCAGAAAGAGGTAGAAAAGGGTGGGATTTAGTAGTATAGCAGCATTTTCACTGTTTATGACCCGAAACAACCACAACAACAGAAAAGCATTCATGGCTATCATCTGAAAGGGACCGGTGCAGGGATTTCATAGGCACGATAGCCACTCCATTGCAGGTTCAGGCGGCAAGCCATCCTTAGAGGAGTCTTGCGGTCATGTTACATACTAGAAGAAGGATTCGGCAGAGAGACAGCGGCCGGCAAACAGAGCCCGGAAAGGGAAGGAGAATGGCCACTACACGCCGCAACCCAAATCAAATGAAATCATGGAGAATTAGCAGTCTTGCCAATGTAGCAGTCATCCTAACAAACATGATGGGGCACCTTTGGCACGAGAGAGCCCCCAGGCATCACAACAGGCTACCCAAAATATCTGAATATGGTTATTCCTCTGTCAGAAGAAGAAAACCTCTGAGCCATGCCTGCCTATTGAGGGAATCAAATGGTTAAGGGACAGATCAAACAAGTTTAAGACTCCAAGCCTTCTAGAGAGCTGAGGAGCACTGTAAAGGGCCTATAAAAGGTAGAAAACTAAATGTAATAAGGGTTCAACTTCTGGAGACTATTGAGACTTTTCTACTCAAGCTTGTCATCTTCATTCTAGCAATATAAACTTCTTTTACTGTTATATGTTCAATGTCCATTTTCTCTTTTGTTCCAAACTTGCACTTGAACAGGTTGTTCATGTTTCTTCTGTGTCTAATGCCAGATAACTATCATCTTATCTCTGCATTGATAAATTAGATTTTCAAGCTTCTTTTACTTCCTGTAGTTGGCCATTCATATGTGTTTATATATGCATCTGCTGATACAATAGGTATTCTCCATCCATTCATTAAATCTAAAAACTATTGAGCATTAGTGGTCTAAAGCCTTGTAAAGCTGAGGGTGTTCATGCATGTCTTGAGAAAAAACAGAGTAGAAATGGTTATCTGGCTTGATCCAAACCATCTTTTAATCCCATAGTTCAAAGAAAAATATTAACAATTTGTTGAGTTTGTAATGTTCCCGAGCATCTCCAATTCACAACCTAGGAGAGTTTCTTGGGGTGATAACATTAATTGGTGTCGTTGCGAGGGATTGGAGATTGAAGCTTAGCTTCCTTGGGAAAACGACGCAGTTCCAGATTTTGATGATAGACAAAGTCTGGGCACATCTCTGGTTGTAATCATCTATCTGGGGACTCCACTGGAGGAAGACCAGCCTTTGGCGACTCCACGTTACAGTTCTAGCACAGTTTGTGAAACACACTCGAAGAAATCCTTAGTAATCACCAACTGTTCCAGTGCCTGATCCTGAGAAGATTGTTAACCTGAAAAAAACATCATAGAAAGGAGCATCAGGATCAGGTAAGCCCAAGAAATCTTATTTTTCTCTGCATGAGAAGTTTTTAGTTGAAGATACATAGTTTGAGGATCTAGAACCGAGTACTGATAGTGAAAAATCAGCTGCAGAGATTTATAAAGCTCCTTGCTCATTTTGTTCTCCTTTGGATCTAAGTCCAAAGAAAGCACTGCATACAATCCATAATATCCCTTTGTCTCTGTCATCCATTACATTGCTTCATACTACTCCATCTGCCAGTGTCCTTCCACATACTCCAGTCATGGCAGGTCCGCAAGCACCCACCAAAATGGAAAGAATCATAGCCGCTAGGTATGGACCTCTAATACTGCCTGCTCCTTTGAATGCTATGCCCACTGGAGAATATCAGAAGTATATTCCTAAGTTCACTGGGACTGAAGGTGTCACTGTTGAAGAACACCTTGAGTCGTTTTATAGCTATGCTGATAATCTAGATATTAGTGAAGATGATGTGTGGATGAGAGTCTTTGTCCAGAGCCTAAATGGGGAGGCTAGAAAATGGTTCAGAGAACAAGCCCCAAGTTCTATAGCGGATATTGAAGCTTTAAATGATACATTCCTAAAACATTGGGGAAATAAGAAGGACCTGCTATACTATCATACGGAGTTTGGAAATTTGAAGAGGGAAAATGGGGAATCCTTGCCCGATTTTAATAAAAGATTCAATTGTATGTATAGTAAGATACCAGCGGAGGTAAAACCTACCCCCACCTCTGCCAAACTTGCCTATGCCAATGCCTTTGACTCTGATTTCTATTTGTTGCTGAGAGAAAGAAGATGTGCTACCCTAGCTGAAATGCAGGATGCAACACTAGAGGTAGAATCTAACATTATAGCTGCATAAAATCTCAAAAGTTATGTTGATAGAAGGAGGCAGAGAGGTGAGGCTTCTTCTTCCTCTGCTTCATCTTCAGATCCAAAATTTGATAAAGTAACTAGAATGATCGAGTCATTGGCTGCTAAAATATCCAAGCTCGAGGTTGAGCATAACTCTAGGAAGGCAAGGCTCCCAAATACATTTGCTCCAAGAAATCCAAATCCATTCAGAAGAGCAAATGAACAATTACAAATCATTCAGAAGGGTAAAGAAACTGAGGATCAAAGAGTTAAAGCTCCTTTCCAGAATGTACTCATGGAGGAGGAACAGATTGAAGATGAGGATGAAATCCATTGTATGGAAGATAAATGTAGTGTTGTCTTTTTGACATTGGCTGCATACGAAGAATCCTTGTTGCAGGAACAAGACAGTCAAAGGTGGGATAGAGAGGCTGTTCTACAAACTAAGGAGCAGCAAAGATATAATCTGAGGTCAAATGCAAATAATATCAAGGAGAATCATGCCCAAAGAGTTGTTGTCCAAACAGAGTCACAGAATAGCAGACAGAGAAGATTAGCAGCTGATCCAGTCATCCTCAAAGCACCAGTTCAAGTGGTAAAAGGTTCTGGCAAGTTACCTCCCTCTTTCAGCTTTGAATCAGACGTTCAGAAGTTAAAAATGTATGTGCCTCTGATAGAACTTGTGAAGAGTGAAGTGTTTAGAAAGCCTATCCTTGAAGCTCTTGAGCTGAAAACCACACAAACTGCCACTGCCTCTGTCAATTTGCAAGACGATAGGCCTGCAATTGTGCTAAGTCCAATGACTGAACCTGCTAATGATAATTCTCCATCTTTTTAGGTCTCCTTGACCATTCATGACAAAATTCTCCACAACTGCCTGCTAGATACAGGGGCTAGTAACAATCTGATGCCTAAAACTATCATGGAAGAGTTAGGCCTTGACATCACCATACCATATCATGACCTATTCTCATTTGATTCAAGAAAGGTGAAATGTTTGGGATTGATTAAATATTTAGCCATTACCCTAACTCAGTTGCCCATGAAGAGCATAATAATGGATATTGTGGTAGCAGA
Source organism: Pinus taeda (assembly GCA_000404065.3). Lineage (NCBI taxonomy): Eukaryota > Viridiplantae > Streptophyta > Pinopsida > Pinales > Pinaceae > Pinus > Pinus taeda. The sequence goes on along the minus strand of APFE030181291.1, from coordinate 2,827 downwards.
TGTCCCTCCTAAGTTTGGCATGTTGTTGTCCAGAGGGTGGATTAAGAGACTAGGTGGGACATTCCATAATGACCTATCTTATGCCATTGTCCCAGTTTTTGGAGGAGAAAGCAGGAGATTGTACAAAGAAGCACAGCTGGCATATATCATCAATGATGAGAAGAATCCTTCTAATCATCCCATTTATGCGGTGGACACTGATTTTGGAGCATGTATCCTCCAAATTGAAGAATTTCAGAAGGCCTCGTTGCAGCTCAAGAAACCAATTTTTCAGGCCGAGGAGGAGCAAGGAAGTCAAATTTGGGAGATGTTCTTTGATGGAGCATGTTCCAGGGAGACTGCAGGAGCAGGGGTGGTGTTGATATCTCCAGAAGAAGAATGCACACATCTGTCTTTTAAGTTGGCTTTTCAAGTCACTAACAATATAGCAAAGTATGAGGCTCTGATATTGGGCCTTAGTTCAGCTAAAGACAGAGGAATCATAAGCATAAAGGTGTTTGGAGATGCTTATCTGATCATTTAGCAAGTAAATAGAACATTTCAAGCAAAGCACCCAAGGTTGAAAGCATACAGAGATGAGGTATGGAGACTCAAAGATTCTCTTGATAATTTATGTATTTCATATATACCAAGATCCAAAAATCATCTTGTTGATTCCCTTGCTGTGTCTCCTAGCATGTTTATCCCTCCCATGCCTCCTAGACTAGTTTATGAAGTCCAAATGAAGTATAGACCATCCTTGCCTGATAATGTCCACCATTCGAAGGTTTTTTGATGATGATGAAGTGAACAAATTCTTGCAAATCATTGATGAATTTTCTGAAATGCAAATTGGCCAAGAGAATGAAGCCTTGCAAGAAAGCCCCCAATCCCAGCTTAGAAACAAAATTGGCAAAGATAGCATTATCCAGCTTCCCAGCAATCATATTCCTAAGGGTCTAATTCCTCTAGAAAGACTGTTTGACCAAAACGATGTACCTTATAAGGTTTCCCAAAAACAAGATCAAACTACAGTCTGTGAGCATGATATAGGGAGTCCAGGTCAGCCTAGATACATAAATCTGTCTTCTCATCTATCTGCTGACCAAAGTTCTGAATACTGGAAATTAATGAAGCAATTTGCTGATGTCTTTGCCTAGGAATATAGTGACCTGAAAACATATGATAAGAATATCATCCAGCATAAAATCCCTTTAGAGAAAGGCACCATACCTTTCAAATAGAAGCTGAGACCAATAAATCCTATGCTCCTCCCTCTGGTTGAAAAAGAAATAAAAAAGTTGTTGGTTGCCAAAATCATAGTCCCTCTCAGATATTCCAAGTGGGTAGCCAACCTAGTAGTGGTGAGGAAGAAAAGTGGAGAAATCAGACTTTGTGTTGATTTCAGAAACTTAAATAAATGCTCCAAGAAATACAATTATCCTCTACCCAAGATGGAGCACTTGCTGCATGTAGGTTTTAACCCTGTACAGAAATTACCTGCATATGAATTCTAAATCACAGGAAAAATAAAAATGCGAGAGCATAACACATAAAACACATACACAGAGATTTCCCACTAGATCTCAAAACCGAGACTACCAGCTTGATTTTTCATTACATTCCTTTCAATGTTACAATACATATTTATACATTCCGAAGCATCCAATACCATGGACCGAAAACCATCGCGTCCAAAACCATGGACCAAAAACCATAGGTAGGTTCACCCAACCTAATATAGGGTCCAAAAAAAATTTTGTTGGGGCGCTGCCCCGAACCCCATAGAGGGGGGCCACCCGCCC
>APFE030181290.1:31487-64711 GCA_000404065.3 Pinus taeda | reverse complement strand
GAGGTATTATGTGGCATTTCTCCCCTTGATGTTTGTGATGTATTATTAGGCCAACCATACTTGTGGAAGCGACATGTTGTGTATAAGTCAAGGCCTCATGTTGTTTTTGTTACTTTGGGAAATAAGTTGTATAGGATACCAGAGGTAGCACTCCCAAATGCCTTCTCTTTGGTTACTTTAAAACAATGCAGTAAGCTCATTTCCAAAACTGGGATATTTGTTTTCCTGTTGATACACCCTCAGGGAAAGAAGAAGACAGTGGCCACGACCTCTAGACAAGGCCCATCCGCATGACAACAATAGATGGAAAAGGTTTCAGAGGAGTACGAGGACATATTCACCTCCCCCGCAAGGGTTCCTCTATACTATCAGGTCAAGCACTCCATCGACCTGACCCCAGGTGTGCCATTTCCAAATGGACCAATCTATCAGCGATCCATTCTAGAGAACGATGAAATCAAGAGATAGATTCAAGAGCTGTTGCAAAAAGGTCACACCTGGCTGAGTTCATCGCGCTGTGGGAGCCCGATCGTGTTGGTATAGAAGAAGGATGGGACTTGGAGACTCTGTATTGACTATTAAGCATTGAACAAGATCACTGTTCAGAATAGGTACCCGATCCCATGGATTGATAACATTTTGGACCAACTCAAGGGAGGAAAATATTTCAGCAAGATCAACTTGAAGTTTGGATATCATCAGGTACCAATCGAACCCTCTGATGTGTGGAAGACTGTCTTCAAAGCCAAGGAGGGCCTTTTCAATGGTTGGTTATGCCTTTCTGGTTGACGAATGCTCTTGCAACCTTCATGAGGCTGATGGATGACATCTTATGGCCATTAACCAACTCATTTGTAGTGGTATACTTGGATGGCATCTTGATCTTCAGCCAGAGTTGGGAAGAGCACCTCCACCACATCCGACAGGTTCTCCAAACACTGTGGAAACACAAGTTGTGTGCCAATTTGGAGAAATGCACTTTTTGCATAACCTAGGTTTAGTATCTAGGATACATTATTAATGAATGGGTGGTGCATGTGGATCCAACCAAGATCCAAGTCATTCAGGATTGCCCAGCCCCAACCACTCTAACAGATCTCAACAGCTTTCTAGGTCTTACCAATTTCTACCGCAAGTTCGTGTTGGGATTCTCTCCTATCACTTGGCCCTTCAGTCAAGTCACCAAAGGAGGAGTGAAAGAAAATTTCTTTTGGTATGAATCTCAACAAAAGGCATTCTCAGAGTTGAAACATCGCCTCTTCTCTGCTCCATTTCTCACTTTACAAGACTTACAATAGCCATTTGAGATCAAGGCAATGCCCTTGACTTTGCTATTAGGGTAGTCTTTACTGAATAGGGGCATCAGTGGCATATCACAGTGAGACAATTTCAAATACATTTCGGAAGTATCCCACTTATGAAAAAGAGATTTATTCCATTGTGCAGGCCTTCCCACAATGGAAGCATTACATTTTGGGGAATGAAATGATCATCTGACCCATGCAGATCATATGGACACAAGGGAAGTTGAAGAATGATCGCCATCGAAAGTGATCCACATACATGAAACAATTCCATTTGAATATCAAGTATAAGAAGGGAAACACAAATAATGTTGCAGACTGCCTCAGCCGACCACTGATCATGGCATTAAACACCATGCTCAACTCTTGTGGGAATGGGACTTCTGATTGGCTACTTCTCTACAAAAGTGACCCTAAATTCAGCCACACATACCAGACGCTCTTGGAAGGTCAGAAAGTTCCAAATTTTCACCTCTAGGATGCCTTGTTATGCCACCTGGGACACCTTTGTGTTCGTTCAAGTGAGCGAGCCAAGATGATTTGGGAAGTGCACTACAGTTGGGACGATGGGCATTTTGGGGTCAATAAAATGGTGGAAATACTACAGAAGTATTTCTATTGGCCGAATCTTTGACAGGATGTCGGGAAGTATATCAAATCCTGCACTACCTGTGCCATTGCCAAACCGACCATCAAGAAGCAAGGCCTCTATAATCTGCTGCCTACCCCTAGTCGACCTTGGGAATCCATCTCCATGGATTACATGTTGGGCCTTCCTTTTACTAAGCATGGCAACAACTGTGTTTTTGTGGTTGTCGACAGATTCTAAAGATGGCCATTATGGAGGCCATCAAGAAGAATATCACAGTAGAATTCACTGCTAAACTCTTCTTTGAATGTGTGTGGGTACACTTTGGGATCACACAGTCTATCATCTCAGATCAGGACAATGGGTTATTCAGTACATTTTGGTCCAGTCTCTAGTCCATGCTAGACACCAAGCTCACTAAGTTCACACCTTTCCATCCCCAAACTGATGGCCAGACAAAGGTCATCAACAGGATGATCATACACATTCTACACATGTACAACTCAAAAAATCCATGCACATGGGATGAGAGCCTCCCCTATGTTCATCACAGTTATAATCGGGCTCTCCACAACTCGACTAGCCACAACCTTTTTCAGGTGGGCTTGGGATTCCAACCATTATGTCCCATTGATGTGTCCATACCATTTGCTGCTACTTGGGCTGATTTGGCTCATGTCTAGATTCGTCCAATAAGGCAAACAACTTCACTGATCACATCCAGCATATCCGCCATTAGGCCCATGACATTCTAGAGAAATCAAATACCAAGAACAAGCAGTGACATGATCAACATTGAGTGCCACACAAGTTTCGGGTGGGTGACAAAGTCTAGCTGCATTTGCACAACGAACGCCTTACTAGAGCCTATCGGAAACTCATACCACTATGATATGGCCCTTACACCATTACCAAGGATGTGGGATACAATGCATTTAAGCACATCATTCCCCCATTCCTTGGCCTGCACCCAGTGCTCAATGTGGACCGCCTTCGACCATACTTCCCACCATTGTTGGGCACATCAAACATTACAGAACAACTCACACCTATAGAGTTAAATCCAGATTGCATGGAATAAGCCACAACTTATTAGATCATGGACATGCAGATCAAGAACACTCGAAAACAAAGGATCCAACTATATCGAGTTGTCAAAGCAAGCCAACTCCTTCACCAAGGCAAGTGGCTCACTCGGGACCAAGTTCAACAGAAGTTTCCTCGTCTCCTGGAGGAACTCAACGCAATGTGGACCATTGCTTCCTAAGGGGGGAGGAATGATATAGGTGGATATTAGTGGCCACCCACCTATTCCACTTGGAACCCCACCATTGTTTCTTTCAGTTTTTCAGTTTCCTTATTTGTAGCACAATTTACTATTTTTGGTAGTTTTTCAGGTCCTGAAATTCCGGAGCCGTTTTGAGGCCCCAAATGACTTTTTTTTTGGGAAAACTGGGACCAAAATGGATCATATACCCATTTTTGGTCATGCAAAAGTTGTAGTTCTTTAATATATATTTCTAACGAGGTATTGTGCACGTCAAACGGAGATCGTATGCCAAAGTTACGACCCCGAGAAGTTGATGTAATTACCCAAATAGGACCCATAGTTTTGCGCTTCATCTCCTAGGGTTAGGTTTTTGGATGTTTATGGTTTTCCATTTTTTCTCAATAATAAATAGGCCTTTGAGCCTCATTGTAACACAGTTCAGAGGCATGTAGCCACCACATCTCTTCTTAGAGATAAGTTATCATCACCCAAGCTAGTCTTATTTCCATTATGTTTGTAAGCATATTTCAATATTTGATATTAATGAAAGGAAGTGTTATTTATGTTTCATCTTTGTATTTATGGTTATATCTATAATTTTTCGCGTTCTTGTTTAAAGCTGCATCACAAATGCAGACCAATCAACACATAGGGTTTTGCGCAACAATTATGCAACAAATGCACACAGACTTTACCAATGATTGTCTAATGATTTTTAAAGGAATATGGTGGCTGGAGTATATGTTTCCTACCTCATGAAACATTAAAAACTTGATTGGACACAGTAGGAGACTAGCCTATGACTTCTACAAGGAGCTTAAAATGATTGCCTAGCAGTTGCGCAACGAATGTGTAGCTATAGGATTTGTGCAACTATTGCGCAACAACCTTCAACACTTGAATGAACTTAGCTTCTAACCTCTTCCTAGTTGCTCTCGGCATTGTGCTGCATAACCAAAAAAAAATTCCTCTGAGTGCAAACCTTCTCTGGGCATGAACTAGGAATTGGAGAGAAAATGAGGGCAATCAGGAACAAAAATTTGAGTGTGCACCTTCCTAAACTTTGTTTTGGTCATTGGGTCTAAACTTTGGGTAAAGAGTGTAATAATTATGAATTAAGAATGATGATAATGAGTTGTAGATGTAGGGGAATGTAATGGTAATGATGATGAGATATGAGTTGAGGAGAGGGGTATGCATATGATGGTAAGTGATGAATGAAGGATAGTATATGGAAGGGAGTATATGAAGGGAATCATGAATTATAAATGGTGGACTGTGATTAATAAATTATGAATGGTGGGATGGGAACAATAGACACCACTAACAGGAATATAAGATATATAAACCCTAATCAAACAGAAATGTGACTGTTATGGTTTCAAGCTCATGATAAATGGAAACTCCATGAAATAAAACCCCTTGAACCTTCAATGACTCTAGATGAAAAATAACCTTATGACCCTCTCAAAGACCTAGACTCTCTTAGATTTAACTTTGTCTTTAAGGGCCCTTTATAACATGGAAATATAACAGTGACCTTAGATAATGAGTGATCTTATATAATGATGTTTTAGACTATGACAACAATGGTCTATAGGCTAAAATGTGATCCCCAAAACAAATAGAAAAAAGGCAAAGACAATTTGATCCCTAGACCCTAGGACCCTAATATTCACTCCAATGGGGATCGCAACCTCCTAGTGAGGTGCCAAGAATACTGCAGACTAGTATCCTACCCAATGGGCGATGTAGTCAAACACTAAAAACTAAAACTTAACTAGCTAACTAAAAATTAACTAATTGACTAACTGACCTAGATATGGTAGTAGATCATTGAAACCTTAGGGACGTCAATTCGAGCTTCAAGTTCCAATGATAACAACCACACAGACTTGCAGTACTGAAAGTAAAATAATATGTACAATAGAGTGTTGGATCAGATGAATTTCAAGTGAGAAAATGTTTTGGCAACCTGCCATTGACAGGCCCTCCTGCAACTAGTTCATCTGTCAGATCTTTGAGCAAGTAGGTATTGTTTCCATGAAAAGCAACAATTTTGAAAGGCCCCTTCCACAAATTCTCTAACTTTTTTGCTTTCCTTTCTCCTCATTCCTGGCATCCCATTTTAACTAAGCCTTCAATATAGAAATCATCCCCCTTAGTCCTCCTGTCATAAATCTTCTTAATTTGGTCTTGTATCACCTAAGTTTTTCTAGAAAATTCTTGACTAGTTTGCTACAATTGGATCATTTGTTTGATCCTCCTTTGTACATCATTGGGTTCCACTTCAACTGATCCAGGTGGCTCTAGAGACACACACAAGACAAAGAGGGCTTATGAAAGCTCAAAAATCAAAGTGTTTAGATTATGCTTGAACTAGGTTCATGTTAAATATCTCGTCATAATGATTGTGGTGGTGCAAATAGTTCGTCAATCCGAGTCCGGATGAGGAAGTTAGAAGCAATCAAAGTTAGGTTGACTTTTGCTGACTCGGTAGGTTAAGGGAGACACAATTTAGACTTTTTCCGGCAGACAGAATCTGACCAACTCTGGCTAGATTCCAGGTGAATTTGTTGCCTCCTTAAAAGCACTCCTTTGGACTATTTCCATATATATTGTTGAAGGGCGGGCCACGACCTCCGCCCTCCCCAACTGCATAACCAATATATGTTATTAATGGCAGGGTCAAGGACATGACCCCACTGACCCGCCCTCTCCAACTGAAACAAAATATTATATTAGGATGGGTGTTTTTAAAAACAAATTTCAATTTTAAATGGAGGGGTCGGGGTTTGACCACTCGACCTCCTACCTCCTAATTTGACTTTCAGACCAATTTGTCCAAATAGATTTTCTTGTACAATCCACCCATGTATTTTTATTTAAACCTTGTTTGTACGTAGTTTGAGGTAGATGGAGGAACTAGGAGCGGGCACAGATTTCGTGGCAGAGGAGGCAGTGCATGCAGTTCAAGGCAGCGTTTTGCAGGAGGGCCAAATTTTCACTTTGTCAGATTTTGACAAATTTCATATGGTTTCATCACTTCTCGACGCCACGAACACAATGGAGTTGTCTATTTATCCATCAGACTTCTTCATTTTTCATCCATTTTTCAGTATGGAGGTGGAACCATGACTATTGCAGAAACAGGGAGAGAAACCATGATCCTTGAAATTTTCCTGAGGAGGTAATTTTTCTCCATGTCAGAATATAGTCAAGTTTATAGTCATTTTTCACGATTTTCCACAGGGATCGCAATGGCAAGGGTAGATTCACATTTTGAGTTATAGATTTCCAGTCCACCTATGGAGCAGAATCTTTGAGGAATCTAGGGGGAATCTAAAAGATTCCTTGAGCCCCACATTCTTAATTTCTCATAATTCAGAAATTTGACAGTCGATTTTGCACTATTCGATGCCAAAAATCTAATGGTGCATTTGGATTTTTCATTTGCTCATTCCATTTTTCAGCCACTTTTCTAAGTGGAATGTAGATGTCAGCATTCATGTACGAGCAACCATTTCCATGTGATTCGATGCTGTGAGATTGATGGTCCGAACAACTTCAGCAGTTTGACATCTGCTTCTTCAGATGGGCCTTGGTTGTGAGGTATATGCAGTGTGTTCATGTACTTCTCTTGCTATGCATTGTGATGCACAAATCCCTGTTTCATGCTTGATGTGGGAACTTGTTTCTTATTCATTTTATTGATTCCTGCTTGATGTGACGCGGCATTGTCTATGTGATGTACTTGTTGTCATGATTTGTCATGTTATGTTTTGAGATCCCTTTGTTGTATGTTGATGGGATACTCATGTGTTGCCATGTATGTTTGCATCAAGATCCCTTTTATGCCATGTTGGCGATATGATCATCATGCATGAGTTTTGTGTCATAATGATAGGAGTCTTGTTGAATGAGATTTCGTGTAGTGGAATATCTCTTAGAGCCACTCCTGTGTGAGGGAATTTTCCTCGTATGATCGCAACATCATCTCTTGTGTACATCATCACTATTGACAACACTTAATGCAGTGGCCTACACCATCTTGACACTGGGGCTTGGAGACGTAGTCCCTCCTGGACGAACTCCGTTATCAACGGCTTATGTTTTTTATGTTGTTGATGATTGTGTCGTTCCTCTTCTTTATCACATGCAGATGTATTCACTTATGTTCTTTTAAAAAATGCATTTTAACACATCACAAAAGTAAAAGGTCTTGGAAGGGTCCTTTATCACACCCGGACCTGGATCAAGTGGTATCAGAGCAATCTTTGCATTGATGTGAATTGCAGTGTGAACAATGGAACGTGCAATGACAGATGATGAAAAAGCAATTTACGAGACCATGCTCAAAATTTTCAAAAGAGTGGAAATCATGTATGCAACTTTACAGAAAAAGAGAGAGGAAACAGAGCGATTACAGCTTCAGTTGCAAGCCACGAAAGAGGCTCTGGAAGAACTGAACCACAACAAACATAGTCTTCAAACCGAGAAAACTGAATTGAAGATGCTTCTACATGAAGAGAAAGAGGAGAAACATAGTTTGCTACGACAGTTGCAAGCTAAGGAAGAGGCCTTTGAAAAACTACAGTGTGACCCATGTGAGGTAAAATGTAATTCTCTGAATTTGTGTATGTGTCTTGATGATGATTTCGCTGTTTTTGAAAATCATACCATAGGAATTGGGTCCATACTATTGAAAAAATGGGGTATGAAGGAAAAGGCTTGGGCATTAATGGCCAAGGTATTGTCAACCCCATCAAAGTAGAGGAATTACCGTGTCGAACAGGAATTGGGTATGTCAGAAAGGTAGTTGGGGAATGCGCTGAGACAACTAGTGAACCACCAACAACAGATGATGAGAAGCCCTCATCAGTTCTTTCCAAATCGACAGAGGAGTTAAAATATGTTGATTTACTTTCAGTTTTGTTGTCACATAGTATGATTTCTGTTGGAGATTTGGAGATCCCAATTATAGGGACAAACATGAGGCTCCTTACAAGGATGAGGCACAAGGAGGAAGAAAAGCTTGGTGGTAATAAATAAGGCATAACACAACCATTGGAGGTTCTGCAGAGACCTCAATTTGTAGGCTTGAGATACGCCAAAGGAGAATGCTCGAAGGTGTCAGATTCTTCCAAGACATCGTCAAAATCGTCCAGGAAATAAAATGATGGGAACACATCCCCATCATCCCATGGAATTTTCCATGGCAAGGAAAGAGTTGAGGCAAGCTCTTATTGCCATACTTACACTAGAGACAGTAAGGAAAGGTATAACTAGTTTCGATATCAAAATGTTCATTTCGATTATGATCATGTTGTTAATGATGAACGAAGAACATGGCATCGAAAAACATGTACCTTTTGTGGATTACATAACCATACATTTTCTACGTGTTGGAAAAGAATGGCAACACACAAAAGGATGAGACGTGAAAGACCCTCTCAACAGCATGTAAAGAAACAGGTTAAGCAAATCTAGAGGAAGAAGATCTATTGCAGTCATTGTGACAGACATGGCCATCAAAGAGCCACATGTTGGAGGCTCCACCCAGAGCAGTGCCTTAAAGAAAAAGCGTCGATGCATGAACCAGGTGAAACGATTGTTTGACAAGCCAAATCTCCACAAGGAGGTGACCCATTCACCTTGATAAGTGAAAGATGGTTTCTAGATATGTTAGCATTTCATGGTCATGCTTTTGTAAATCATTTGTTGCATTTTAAAATGTAAAAGTGATGATGTGTTTCCATCACTTGTTCAACAACAATGATGTTTGATTTTATTTTCAATTGCATGATAAACTGTGAAAGTGGTGTCATGTTTCCATTACTTGTCAAAGCAAATAGTGTTGGCCTTACTTTGAAAATCATGTGTTGCAGCAATGATGAGTTTTCCATCACTTGTTGAAGCAACAATGATATGTTGGCCTTGTTTTGGTAGGTGGGGTAATGCATCCATCTTGTTGTAAACTTGACCACCGAGTATGTGTTATAAACTCGTGGCAAGTGTGGGACGCTTAGGTCATCAGTTGGTCATGAAATTCAAGCATGTAAATTTTGCAAAATAATGTACTACAAGTTGCAGGTGTTGGCTCATCGCTTAAGGCTTCGAAGAACAAAGGTGAAGGAGATGGAAGTGAGGCCTTTTAGGACGCTTGTGATGTAGACAAGGTATAGAAAAGTTGCAGATTGTTTTTCATGCTTTTGGAAGACCAAAAGCTCCTCAGTGGGGAGGATTGATCCAGGTGGCTCCAAAGGCACACAAGAAAAAGAGGGTTTATGAAAGCTCAAAAATCAAAGTGTTTGGATTATGCTCGAACTAGGTTCATGTTAAATATCTCGTCGTCCTGATTGTGGTGGTGAAAATGGTTCATCAATCTGAGTCTGAATGATGAAGTTAGAAGCAATCAAAGTTCGGTTGACTTTTGTTGACTCGGCAAGTTAAGGGAGACACAATTTGGACTTTTTCAAGTGGACGAAATCCAGCTAACTCCGACTAGATTCTGAGCGAATTTGTTGTCAACTTAAAAGCACTCCTTCAGCCTATTTTCAGATATTTCATCTATATATATAATATATATATATATAATATTATATATATATAATATTTATATAATATAATATATATATATAATATATTGTTGGAGGGCGGGCCATGACCTCCACCATCCCCAAATGCATAACCAATATACGTTATTAATGGCAGGGTTAGGGACATGACCCCATCGACCCACCCGCTCCAACTAAAACTAAATATTATATTAGGATGGGTGTTTTTAAAAGAAAATTTTGATTTTAAATGGAGGGGTCGGGGTTTGACCACCTGACCTCCTCCCTCCTAATCTAACTTTCATACCAATCCGTCCAAATAGATTTTCTAGTACAATCCACCCAGTTTTTTATTTAAACCTCATTTGCATGTAGTTTGAGGTAGATGGAGGAACCAAGAGCGGGCATGGATTTCGAGGCAGAGGAAGCAGTGCATGTAGTTCAAGGAAACATTTTGCAAGAGGGACGAATTTTCACTTTGTCAGATTTTGAAAAAAATTATATGGTTTAAGCACTTCTTGACGCCATGAACGCAATGGCACTATCCATTTCTCCATCAAAGTTCTGCATTTTTCAGCCATTTTTCAGTATGGAGGTGGAATCATGACTACTGCAGAAACAGGGAGTGGAACCATGATCCTTGAAATTTTCCCGAGGTAAATTTTCTCCATGTCAGAATATAGTCAATTTTATAGTCGTTTTTCATGATTTTCTGCGGGATCGCAATGGCGAGGGCAAATTCACCTTTAGAATTGCAGATTTCCAGTCCACCTATGGAGCAGAACCTTTGAGGAATCTAGGGGGAATCTAAAATATTCCTTAGGCCCCAGGTACTTAATTTCTCATAATTCATAAATTTGATAGTCGATTTGGCATTATTTGACACCACAAATCTGATGGTGCATTCATATTTTTCATTCGCTCATTTCATTTTTCAGCCACTTTTCTAGGTGGAATGCATGTGTCAGCATTCATGTATGAGCAACCATTTCCATGCAATTCGATGCCATGAGATCGATGGTCTGAATAGCTTTAGCAGTTTGACATCTGCTTCTTCAGATGGACCTTGGTTGTGAGGTATATGCAGCGTGTTCATGTACTCCTCTTGCAATGCATTGTGCTGCACAAATCCCTATTTGATGCTTGATGTGGGATCTTATTTCTTATTTGTTTTCCTGATTCTTGCTTGATGTGATGCCAAATCATCTATGTGATGTACTTGTTGTCATGATTTGTCATGTTATGTTTTGAGATCCTTTGTTGTATGTTGATAGAATACTCCTGTGTTGCCATGCATGTTTGCATCGAGATCCCTTTTATGCCATGTTGGCAAGATAATCAACATGCATGAGTTTTGTGTCATACTTATAGGAGTCTTGTTGACTGAGAGTTCCTGTAGCAGAACATCTCTTAGAGCCACTCCTGCGTGAGGGATTTTTCCTTGTATGATCACGACATTGTCTCTTGTGTACATCATCACTATTGACAACACTTAATGCAATGACCTACACCATCTTGACACCGGGGCCCAGAGATGAAGTCCCTCCTAGCCAAACTTCGTATCAATGGCTTATTTTTATGTTGTTGATGATTGTCTTGTTCCTCTTATTTGTTGAAAAATATGCAACAAGAAATGCTAAAATTTAGAAAGTGCTAAAAATAGATATGCTAAAAATAGCATGTCTAAAAATAGTAGTTTGGCCAATGAGCATTTTGGCCACCTTGGGTGAGAGGTGAAATTGCTAAAAATAGAATCTTCTAAAAATAACATTTCTGTGTCCCTTCTTATTTTTAGCAGTCCTTGGTCTAACTATAGGAAGTAAAAACAAATTTGATCTTAACAGCAGTTTAAAATATTAATTAATTAATCTCCATGAGTTAATTAGTTATGGAAAATTAAACTTGAAGTCTTTGTGAGATCATGCAATTATTTTCTCTCTTGATTTAGGAATTTATCCCTTGATTAAAGGAGATAAGGTTCAGTTCTATATTGAGAGGATCAGTTGACCTAGTTTAACTTAGTCAAGTTCAGTTAGATTAATTTAACAAGTTGTTAAATTAATGAGATATAGTTGTTGATGCTTGCATGCATGTGACAACTGGTATTTTCAGATAACAGAGTATTCTCTCATGGATAACTGATGCATGGCAGTTCAGACAGAGACCCAGTTGAGATCAGAGAAGGGACAGTGTACTATCAGTTGGATGAATATTTTTCCTATAAAGGAAGCTCATCCATGATGAGGATTTATCTCCTTCGGGTTTGTGCAGTTATTGCAGAGGTCAGTGTTGTGTGTGAGGTGAGAATCACACAGGTTGCAGCTGGAGGACCCAGGAAAAACTGTGCATAGAAATAGGAGGCTTGGAGGGAAGAGGAGAAGGTTTGTGAGAAACCTTTGACTATCTGAGCAGTAGAGGGATTGTACTGAGAGCTGGATAGCTTCCGAGCTAAGGCTTTGTGTATTCCAGACTATATTTCCACTTGTATACTAATACAGAGATGGGGTTTTAGGCATGTGCTTTCCCCGGGTAAATTATTCTATGTTATGTGTGATTGATTCCTTATTATCAGTTATATGTGTTCTTATTGATGTTTCTCATGGTTGATTAAGCTTCTGGTAAAATTTTTGTAGAAGTAGATCAAGTGTTTTGCTTTAGTACATTGCATTATCAGGTTGATCTACAGGTGGGAAATTTCTACATGGTATCAGAGCTAGCTAATCTGTAGAAAAAGTTCCACATGGTATCAAAGCTAGCTGATTTGTAGGAAAAATTCTACAAAATTCTACATGGTATCAGAGCATAGGTGATCAAGGATGAACAATATACAAGAATGAATTCAAAGTTTATTATTTAGGGTATTGATCTCAAGTTCTTATCACTTCTATTTCACCAATGGTGTTCTATGGTTTTAGTTTTTAGTATGCCCTTGATGGCAACTCAAACTATATAGCTTGGAAGGATTGCATGGAGGCAGTATTGGAAGATAACAGCCTTAAGGACTTCATTGATCAAGAAGTCCCTAAGCCTACTGATGCTACTCAACTGGCGGAATGGAAGAAGTGTGTGGCTAGAGCTAGGAGAATTCTCTTGGAGGGAGTGTGAGATCACATTGTCTCGAGCCTCCATGGGAAGGAGACTCCATTTGCAATGTGGAAAACATTGAAAGATTTATATCAGAATAGTAGTGATAAGAGGAAGCAGGCACTGAAGGACAAACTTCGAAAGATCAAGTGTGAAAAGGATGAGATGATCTCTATGTATCTGACCATGCTCATCACATGTAGGGATGAGCTTGCAAGTGTAGGGTTCGTGACAGTTGATGATAATATTGTGAGTCTAGCACTCCTTGGCCTTCCAAAGAGATGGAATAGGTACCAGGACTCAGTTAACGGAAGGGAGAAACTGCCAGATTGGGAATGACTATGGTCGGATTTGATGCAAGAGGATACCAGACAGAGCACCAGAGACGGTTCTTCATCCATGGAGGATGAGGAGAATTGTGCCTTAGCGAGTAAGGCAAAGAAGGGGAAGGAGAAGGTTTCTCTTTCTGAATCTAGTTCTTCCAATGGTGGGAAGGAGGTTGAAAAATCGAAAGTGTGATGCTTTTATTTTCATGAGGTGGGCCATTATGCTGCAAATTGTCCACCGAGGAAATCCAAGAAGGGATCTGGGGAAGGATTTGAAGGTGAGGCACTTGCTTCATAGTTCGAGTTGGATTTCACACTCTTCACATGCGTGGTTTCATCCATGGTGGGAGGTGGTTGGTTTCTTGATAGTAGAGCTTCTTTCCACACGACCAACAAAAAGAGTGTGTTCAGTACTTTAGAGGAGAAAGATCTCCAGATACTCATAGCAATGGGTAATGATGAAAATTATATTGTCTCAAGTGTAGGCACGGTTATTTTTCAAAGGGAGCATGGAGCTCACCTTACCTTGACCGATGTCAAGTATGTATCGAGAGTGAAGTGAAACTTGGTGTCGATCGCAATGCTGGAAGATAGGGGCTATGATGTGGTCTTCAGTAAGGGAAAGGTTTTCCTTAGACACATCATCACTAGACAGGTGAAGCAGACTAGTTCATGGATCAAGAACCTGTATGCTCTTGAGGTTCAAGATGCATGCAAAGCCTTGAGCAATAAGGGAACTAATGGAGACTTGGTGGTTGAGAGGGAGAGTATTTTACCTCTCAACATATAGCACCAGAATAAGTCTCAGACGATTGTGGAGGAGCCATGATTGGTGGAACAACTTCAGAAGGTTGTGGAGCAGCCAAAACAAGGGAAGCTAAGTGGCGATTGAGTAGAGACATCTACTCATGTAGATACCTCCATTAAGGGGAAACTTCGAGCCAAGTGGCCAAAGGGATCACATGCAGCCATACCTCTAGGTAGGAGGTGGGGCAATATAGAATGATCGCCCCAAGGAGGAGGGGCAGGATCCTTGAGGTACCTAGCCTCTTGGATGAGACCTTGCTACGAGAGCCCCGATGTGGAGTAGTAGGAACTGACTGATTGGGTAGAGACAAAAGTGGATGGAGTGGCAGAGAGAGCTACAGTGTAGGGAATCCCAGGATAGTGCAAAGCATGCAGGCTACAACAATGTGAGGGGCACAAGTGTGTTGCACAGTGCAGGGTAGCACAAAGAAGGGTGCAACCGTGCGAAATGCATGGAGATGTTGCAGTAGTGCAGAGGTCAAAGAGGGATCACTTGTCAACAGCAGGTAGAGCTTCAACATCAGAGTATGTTTCTAGCCCAACAGAGAGGTCAGTTGGGAGTTTTTTTGTTCTGAGTGTTTTTGGAGCAATCGCACTTGGTAGATGTGTTGCATGCAGAACATTATAGAGTTACAGGATTGGGTTCGAGAGGAAGCCTTTCTTGTTGAGAGGGAGTATTGAAAAATGTGCAACAAGAAATGCTAAATTTAGAAAGTGCTAAAAATAGATCTACTAAAAATAGCATGTCTAAAAATAGTAGTTTGGCTAATGAGAATTTTGGCCACCTTAGGTGAGAGGTGAAACTGCTAAAATATAATCTTCTAAAAATAGCACTTATGGGTCCCTTCCTATTTTTAGCAGTCCCTGGTCTAACTATAGTGATTAAAAATGAATTTGGTCTTAACAATAGTTTAAAATATTAATTAATTAATCTTCATGAGTTAATTAGTTATGGAAAATTAACCTTGAAGTCTTTGTGAGATCATGCAATTAATTTCTCTCTTGATTTAGGAATTTATCCCTTGATTAAAGGAGATAAGGTTCAGTTCTATATTGAGAGGATCAACTAACTTAGTTTAACTTAGTCAAGTTCAGTTAGATTAATTTAACAAGTTGTTAAATTAATGAGATATAGTTTTTTTATGCTTGCATGCATGTGACAATTGGTATTTTCAGATAACTAAGTATTCTCTCATGGATAACTGATGCATGGCAGTTCAGACAAAGACCCAGTTGAGATCAGAGAAGGGACAATGTATTATCAGCTGGATGAATATTTTTCCTATAAAGGAATCTCATCCATGATGAGGATTTATCTCCTTCAAGTTTGTGCAGTTATTTCAGAGGTTAGTGTTGTGTGTGAGGTGAGAATCACACAGGTTGCAGCTGGAGGACCAAGGAAAAACTATGCATAGAAATAGGAGGCTTGGAGGGTAGAGGAAAAGGTCTGTGAGAAGCCTTTGATTGTCTATGAGAAGCAGAGGGATTGTACTGAGAGCTGGATAGCTTCCGAGCTTAAGGCTTTGTGTAATCCAAACTATATTTCCACTTGTATGATAATACAGAGATGGGGTTTTAGGCAGGTGCTTTCGTCGGGTAAATTCTTCTGTGTTATGTGTGATTGATTCCTTCTTATCAATTATATGTGTTCATATTGATGTTGCTCATGGTTGATTAAGCTTCCACTAAATTGTTTGTAGAAGTAGATCAAGTGTTTTTCTTTAGTACATTGCATTACCAGGTCGATCTACAAGTGGGAGATTTCTACATGGTATCAAAGCTAGCTGATTTGTAGGAAAAAATCTACAAAATTATACATTCTTTACCGCATGCAGATGTATTCACGTATGTTCTTTTAAAAAATGCAATTTAACACATCACGAAAGTAAAAGGTCTTGGAAGGGTCCTTTGTCACACTCGGACTTGCATCATCAACCTCCCACAACAATTTCATCACCAGAACTCCTAATGAAGAAGGAAAGACAACATCCATTCCATAAACTAATTGAAAAGGGGACATTCCTATTGATTTCTTAATGCTTACCTAGTCAACCCATAATGTATTCACTAACTTCTTATACCAATTCCTTTTGTTTTATTGTAACAATTTTTTGATGATGTTGACCAAAATTTTGTTGGAAGACTCAACCAAGCCATTAACGTGAGGGTAATAGGTTGTTGAGTGACCAAGGGTAATGTTATACTTATGACAGAAATCTAGACAAGATATTGCTTTCCAAAAATTGATTGATAACTGCATCTATAACTTGACTAGTTGGGATTGCTTCAATCCAATTGGTGAAATAAGTGATTACTATCAAGATCCACTTATGTTGTACATATGAGGTCGGGTGGATTTCACCTATAAAATCAAGTCCCCACTACTAAGAGGGTGAATCAACCACAATAGGTTTTAGGGGCAGCAGAAGCAGTTTTGTAGCATACCTAGGGAGGATAGTATGGGGTACAGAGGGAGGTACCCAAGGGAATAATGTGATAATGGGATGGGTCGTAGTAATAAATAAATTGTTTAACCTGTATCATGTAAGGGACCACAAGTAGTTAGCAATAATGTAATAATCCCATTGTATTAGATAGATGGTATTGAGTGAACCATGGTACTTGTTATAGATCTGACCTACAAATATATGAAAATATAAATATACCCAAGAAATAACAAGATCTGAATATAGAAATGCTTCACTTTATTAATCAAACCCTTAAGGTAGGGAAACACCATACATTCACTCCTTAAGGAAGGAGAACACTCCACAAGCCATATGCATGTTCATACAATAATCCTTTTCCTCTCTCAATGGGGAGTCTCTAGCCTCTATATAGGCCTCATTGATACAATACCAAGGGTCATTACCATGGTTCACTCAATACCATCTATCTAATACAATGGGCTTATTACATTATTGCTAACTACTTGTGGTCCCTTGCATGATACGGGTTAACCACTTTATTTATTACTATGGCCCATCCCATTATTACATCATTCCCTTGGGTACCTCCCTCTGTACCCACTATCCCCCCTAGGTATGCTACATTCCACCCCCCTTAAACATGTTTTGTCCTCGAAACATAAGAATAACACAAATAATAAGATCTACTCAAAAGAGTAGTCCATTAGTACCATGCACATGCATCTAGCCATCCCAGAGAAAGGTGAACCCTCGATCTAGTTGGTGCCTCACTCTCTTGAGATGGAAGTTTACCTTGGCGGCTCCTCTATGTTGATGTGTAATAGGTGGATCATCACCCCTCTCTATCTGTCATGTAGGGGTTGTTGTCCTTGTGGCTAATTTGTTGCCATCATGTTGATTGTTTTCTTGTGAGGTGATGTGGGTGGTGATATGTTGAAGTTTTAACCAATGATGTATCTTTCTTTAATTCACCACCTAATGGAGCCTGATTGGTATTTGGTACATGTTGTGGTATCTGTTGTTGTTTCTTATCTTCCAATATTACTTCAACCATGGATTCCTCATCTGATGTATCCATACCTATAACATTTTCTGCTTCAGCCTCCTTGGACTCTACCTGTTTTTCTCGTACCTAGTTTGATGCTTGTGTTTGGTTGTCAACCATCAAGGGCTCATCATCTGGGTGTCAGTCCCTGGAACATCTTCTGCTTCAGCCTCCTTAGACTCTATCGGTTTATTCATGGAAATATCCTGCAATGTAATTTTCTTCTTTTTATACCAGAGCTTCAGGAATTTCTTCTGCACATTAATATTGATAGTACCCATAGATTCCATCCAAGGGTATCTCAAAACAACATCCAAATTAGCCATATTTGAAGCATAAAAATCATAATGCAATACATACTTATCCATAGAAATTTTCAAATGTTTATAAACTTGTACCTCCTCACTATTAACCTGTGTTTGCTCCATTTGTTTTGTCAGAACTTGCAATTTTTTTGCCAAATTGACATTTATAAGATTTTTCTTGCAACTAGGATTTATAGACACAATGATCTTATCCTTCTGAATATATCCATGAACCTGTAATAAGGAGATACTAGTAGAAAATAACCCCTTACATGTCTCATTCCCTTGTTTTCTAGCATGAGACCATTTGTCCAAAAGGAGTTTTTCAAATTCTTCATCCGAAAGTTTAGACCACAGCTTGGTGTCAAGTGAGTTCCACCATATGGGAACCTATTCTTTCATACTAAGCAATAGTAAACATTTCCAATGTTTTTTCCATAGGTACTTTTCTCTTTCTATGAATTCTTCAATAGTAGGACCATTATCTTTCCTTGTAAAAGCCATGAAGAGGGTTTTGGAAAAAAATCACTTGGAAAAAATTTAAAACGACCACAATTTAGTCACTATTTCTTAGAATCTATATGACCTATTTTTGGAAATGGAATGATGATTTTTCATCTTCCATGTGATAGAAATCCGATCTAGGCACTGGAATTTCATATTCGTGCTGCAAATGTCCTGCCATCAAAAAAAATTCTAACAAAAATGGTGATTTTAAATCAACGATATTTCCCTCATCCGGACTCCGATTCAGCTGATTTTTTTTTTCAAATTGGGAAATTTTTCACAAAGAACCCAGATCTACAATTAGATTCTACAAAATTTACACCATAACATATAAATATGATCCGCAAACTCGCTTCCCCAAAAAATGTCTACAAAATAACTAATTTTTAAATCAGTGATATCTCCCTCATCTGAACTCCGATTCGACCAATTTTTTTTTTTCAAATTGGGTATTTTTTCACAAAAAACCAAAATATACAATTATATTCTGCATATTTTTCACCAAAACATACAAATATGATCTGCAAACTCACCACCCCAAAAAGTTCCAGAAATAACAAAAGTAAAAATATTCCGCTTTGCCCAAGAAAGTGTTATGATACCACTTGTTATAGATCTGACCTGCAAATATATGAAAATACAAATATACCCAAGAAATAACAAGATATAAATATAGAAATGCTTCACTTTATTAATCAAACCCTTAAGGTAGGACAACCCCATACATTCACTCCTTAAGGAAGGAGAACACTCCACAAGCCATATGCTTGTTCATACAATAATCATTTTCCTCTCTCAATGGGGAGTCTCTAGCCTCTATATAGGCGTCATACATAAAATAACATGGGTCATTACCATGGTTCACTCAATACCATCTATCTAATATAATGGACTTATTACATTATTGCTAACTACTTGTGGCCCCTTACATGATACGGGTTAACCACTTTATTTATTACTATGGCCCATCCCATTATTATTCCCTTGGGTACCTCCCTCTGTACCCCATACTATCCCCCCTAGGTATGCTACATGCTTCTTCCTTCCTTCAAAAACTTGACATTCCTTGAGTCGTTGTAGTATAGTGGTGAGTATTCCTGCCTGTCACACGGGTGACCCAGTTTTGATCCCCCACAATGGCGCCACTGTGTTAGCACCCTGAACCTATAAGCTAAGAAAATTGTTTACATGGGTAACCACAAACCACTTACGAGCTAGAATATATCCGTTCTAGCTTTAGAGAGGGCTCTCTCTATAGAGTTTTTCAGTGAATTAATTGGCTAAGTATTTCAAGTCTTAGGCTAGTTTTCAAGAGCAGAAAGAATAGGATTGTGTTTTTATGTTTTGATGGTAGGTGTGAGGAAATTCCATTGTACATGGAGTCACTTTTAGTTGCTTTTTTGATGTTTTCAGTGAATAGGTAAAATAATTAAAGGTTCTTGTAGCAGGGACGAGATAGGTAATCCTTCTAATGTTTTTTATTAGGTTCGTTATAGGAGAGTGAGCAACAAAATGGTGGGAAAATAACACATAAAGCATCTAACTAAAGGATGAATTTTGCATGTCATTTAAGGGGAAAAACATTTATCATTTAGAAAGCTAAAACATAGTGTTGTAATAGTGAATTCTGATATAATGCTTTGTTTATCTAAACAAGAAGATATATATTCATGGAATAATAATTTCAGCAAGAAAACTTACATCATACAGAAACACATCATCATAATGACTAACATAATAATTCCTTCAACAAGTCACTTTTACCTTCTTCTATTCACTTAAAATCCTTGAAAAATACAAAATACAAGTTGCTAGCTTCACACATAGACCAACCAAACCATTTTTTCATGTCTGATTCTACTTAAATATATTTAGTTACATGAAAACTTAAAGGACGAGGTACAATGTATATGCTATTGACTAAAAGATCAAGATAAACTAAATCATGGAA
The DNA here is from genome assembly GCA_000404065.3 of Pinus taeda. Classification (NCBI taxonomy): domain Eukaryota; kingdom Viridiplantae; phylum Streptophyta; class Pinopsida; order Pinales; family Pinaceae; genus Pinus; species Pinus taeda. Next base: position 44,537 of record APFE030181290.1, on the reverse strand, counting down.
ATTTCATTGACTTAAAGCTTGATAAACTTTAGCAACATCAAGTTTTAAAAATTAGGCTTATCCACATCCCTGTGCCTATCCTATTCCCTAACCTCATTCTAGAAGGTCCAAAAACAATCAAAACACAAAACAAGCCTGAGTGATGGATTGTGCAATAGTTGCACAACAATGTGTAGTAAACTTCCAACAAATCATGGTTACTAATGTATTGGATGAAACCAAGTTGATGGGGATGTTGGAAATGATGCCATGCTAGTGCATGACCCATAGGATGCTCCTTTCCATGTGTGCAGACCCCAAAAAGGACTAATCACCACTTGCGCAACAATTGCACAACAAATTTCAAATTCTAAGTCTACTTGTCATTTCCCATTCCAGAAACATTGTAATGTGCATCAATTCATCACAAACACCTTATAACTCCCAACATGCATAAAAATTTTAAAAAATTTCAACTACACAGGTTTTGACCTTCAGAAAAATGTAATAGACTACATGATCAAAAATTAGAAATTTCAGTCAAGAAACCTGATTACCTCCTCCTCTTCCTACTGAATGATGGTTTGGCCTCGCCAGATGATGGTTTGGTCTCTTTATTGGAGGTTTTTTTGACTTCCTCAGCTAGTTGTACTATTGTAGGCAAGTCATTGGGTGGTTGTTTTGACTATTTGATCTTCTTGAGTTGTCTCCTAGCCTTTGCTAGTTTTTGCTTCATCACCCTCAATCTTCTCTTCAAAATCATATTTCTTATGTAATAGTTCTTTAGTTGGCTGTGAAGGGGAAGAGTCCATTTCATGAATAATTTGTCTCTGTCAACTGCATCCAAAGCTTCTGCAACCCAAACATCAGCTTTTGAGATGGTACCATCGATTGCCCTCTTGTAGATTTCATTATTCTCTATTATCTGATCAATTTGCCTTTGGTAGAACTCAATCTCCTCAAACAACCTCTAATACTCCTTCCATTCAAAAAAATATAGCTTTTTTGTTATTTGAAAGGTTTCTTTCATCCACTCTTTCTATTTAGTTGATGACCTTGTGATAGGCTTCCTTAGCTGCACATTGGGTTCTCTTACCTCTTCCACGTCAATTACTTGATTTCCTTTTTCTTGAGTTATAGGTTTAGGAGGCTTCTTCAGCAAGTCACAATCCTTTTGCTAGGTTGTTGTTCCTGCTGTGTACATGATTGCTTGGTTTTCCTTTTGCAAATATGTAATCTAAAGATAGGCTTTAGCAAGGGTCTCCTGCAACTTTGTGATTTCAAGATATTTGTCCTCCATTTGAACATTGTGTTCATCCCCTACACCTTGTTCTAGCATATCCTCTGGGATATCAACTTGAGAAGTTGGCTCCTCAATCAACTGCTTGGTCGAAAATCTATTCCTTGGCCTATGTATAAATTGTGCTTCTTCCAATGGTATCTTACTTTTCCCTTTGCTTTTGCTCTCTTATCCCTCCTTGTTTCCTTAACTGTCTCTGCAGATTTAGGTACCTCTATCTCTTCCACTGTCACTTTAGCTTTAGATGCCTCTGTATCTTTAGCTTTAGGTTCTTCTTCATGTACTTTCGTTGGACAAATGTCTACATGAGCCAGCAAACCTGAATTTGACATGAAAGCATCCCAAGACATCTTCCTTCTCTCTAACTCTTGCAAAACTAACAATTTGATCAATGCAAAGTGGAATAAGATAGACAAGTGTTTTTCTCCTTTGGATTGAACCCTCTCTTCCATCTTAACCAAGATTTTGAACAAGTAACAAGGCAAGTTCAGATTCCTCTTACCATTGAAATGCATAAGAAACCTAATGTGATATTGGTACACCTTGCTAAAGCGGCCTTCACATGTAAAATATCTTTGTATAACCTTTATCAATTGACTGTAGTGATTCCATAGGTAGCTCCTTGGAAATGTAGTGTCATATTTATTTTTGAATTGAGGCTTTACAAAATCTTTAAAGTGTGAGGCATCCAACTCCTTGCCTTTAAACCAACTCTCACCCTGTAATGGAATCTATGTAGCTTGAGAAATAATTTCTTCAGACACTGTAAACTCTAGATCACCAATTTTGACCTTGTCACTTGTAAAGTTTAGGGAAAACATGTTAGTAAGTTGGAAATTATGGCCATGCATTTGAAATTTCTCACAAAAGGATGTGCAGCATGTCCTTTCAAATACCACTTTGATTGTAGGGTCAGAGTTCACTATTTCCAAACTCCTAGGCTCAACGTGAGCTACCTCCCATCCCTTTGCTTTAATTTTTCTCCCTTGGCTTTCCATATGGCTATAAAAGCTACAGAGAAAGATTTAACTCTATCTTCATGGCACACACCAAAAATGTGGTGAAAAGGTTGACGAAAAGTGCACTGGATGATGGGAAGGAAGATAGTGTGATGCAAAAATGTGACTAGTAGGGTTTTCACAGGAGTTAAAAGACTATGGGTCTTGGGAAAACCTTTATGTCCTGACAACCTTATTACAATGCCATGTAGCAATGTATGAGAGGTATGAGAAGGAAATCATGCCAATGACAATGAAGTTTTAACCACAGGATCTATGTACAAACACACCTCTACTCATTCTAATCAACAAATAAACCCTTAAGCACCTTTAACACATCGACCACAAACTAGTCAACACATAGGGCTTTGCGCAACAATTATTCAACAAATGCACAAAAACTTTGCCAATGACTATATAATGATTTTTAAAGGAAAATTGTGGCTGGAGTATATGTTACCTACCTCATGCAATAGGGAAAACCTGATTGTATGTAGTGGGAGTCTGGCCTCTGACCTGTCCAAGGAGCTTAAAAGTTGTGCAACGATTGTGTAGTTGTAGGATTTGCGCAAAAAATTTCAACACTTGAATGAACCTGCCTTCGAACCTCTTCCTAACTATTCTTGACCTTGTGCTTCATAGCTTGCCAACCTTTCCCTTGAGTGCAAACCTTCTCTAGGTGCAAAACAAGAACTGGAGAGAAAATGAGGGCAATCAAGAAGAAAAATTTGAAGGTGCACCTTCATATGCTTTGTTTTGGTCATTGGGTATAAAATTTGGGGAAAGGGTGTAATAATGTGAATTAAGAATGATGATAATGAGTTGTGGATGTAGGGGAATGTAATGGCAATAATGATGAGAGGTGAGTTGAGGGGGAGGGGTGTGCATGTGATGGTAAGTGATGAATGAAGGGTAGTATATGGAAGGGAGTATATCAAGGGAATCATGAATTATAAATGGTGGGTTGTGATTAATAAATTATGAATGGTAGGATGGGGACAATAGAGACTACTAACAAACATATAAGACATATAAACCCTATTCAAATGGAAATTTTAATATTATGGTTTCAAGCTCATGATAAATGGAAACTCCATGAAATAAAACCCCTTGAACCTTCAATGACTCTAGATGAAAAGTAACCTTATGGAGCATCTTTTCTAGCACATATTCCTATTGCGAATGAATCTCATGATTTAGGTAAACCATTAAGTGTCGTAGTTACTAGTTCTTTTTTCAAAAATAGTTTCATCAATTACTTGAAGGTGATCTCTCAATTTAGAAATACTGATGAAATACAAAGCTATAATATCATTTCTTATCATTCTAACATCATGAACTCATTCTTCAAACTCACTGCTTGACACATATTGTTGATAGTGTATAATCCAATTTAAGAACCATACATTTTCTTTGAAGAATCAAGATTCGAAATAAATAGAATCAAATGATATCTGATAGAATCAACAATGAAACTTCTAGTTGTAATATCATATTTCTCAAATTTTAGTTTTTCTTCATCCTTTTCGAGTTCAATGACCTTGCCTTTCACAATATTTAAAAGGTCATTATTTGCAAGGAGGATATCAATCTTGGTTTTCAAAGCCCTAAATTGTGTAGCTCCTTCCAATTTGTTTTATGTCTTCATATAGGAACCCATATCCATATACAAGAAAATAGATCTAGATGAGGTCTTCTATAATGTTTTTCACTTTACCAAAGCTTTCCAAGAGTTATCTCAATGTCTTGTTTTTCACCAAAGCTTTGATACCATGTTGAGTTTTTAAGTGCAATAAATTCAAGCACAATATTTCTAAAATACTCATAATTACTTCAAATGATATATATATTCTTTTAGCAATTCCAGTTTTTCATTAAGAAATTCTACTTTATAAATTCAACCATAAAACCATAAATATAGTAGAGATCACAATACACAAATAGAACATAAGATTTAACCTAGGAAAACCCACTTCGAGAAAAAATCCAACAACTTTTTTCTTATAGAAATTCTTCAATTCAACAAGAGTTAAATCTAATGCATCTAGAGGGTCAAGAATCCCTCTATTCAATTCAAGTCAAGTAAAAAAAATTCCCTTCAAATTTTGACCCTCCCAAAGCTATCCAAATTTTTGGTCTACCCAAACTATGCTGCTCGAAAACTACCCATAATTTTAGACTATCCAAAAACTGCGAAGAATTTTGGCCTGTGCAAAAACTGCTTCTTAGAAAATGTCCATAAACACACATGAAATATAGGAGAGAGATGTGAGATAGAGAGGGAGAAAGATGATCTTTGTCCCTTTTTTTGTCCTTCTTGTACTTTTCTTAGATTCCCAAAAATTTCCTTTCTTATGTGAGGTCAAGTGGTATCTTTGTGGAGGAGGTCGAATGCCTTTATATAGTGATGATCTAGTTCATAATGGGTGTGTGTCTTCAGTAGGGGTACTTAACTTGAGGGAAGGCTAACTTGATAAGTTTGGAGCCAAAAATTCAAATTTCATATTTCAAAATTTTCTCTTTTAAATACAACACGAAGAAGATGTGTTATATAAATTCTTTCAAGGGATAAATAATCAAAATGACATGAATAACACGTCTTACAAATTAATTTATACATTACAAGGCCAAAAATATAAATTATGAAGACCGACCATAGCTACAAAATTCAACAATGTCTACACTTGGTTTTCTGCAAACTCAGGCTCAACATCTCTTGCTCCTCTTCTCAAACACTTCTATTTTAACAATTTTCTCTTTGCTAGAACCATTTGCAACACTCAAGAGTTTCCACACTCTCAATATTCACTTGCTCTAATACCACTTATTGCACTACCAAGGGGCTTATCAAATTCTAATGCAAAAAGCACTCATAGTATACAAAAAATCTACAAATTCATTAAATACTAATATACATTCCACACACATTCTATTATCAAATTAAAAATCACAACAAAGACATTCAACATCAATGTACATAAAATTTATTCAATTAATTTTTATTGCTTTCAAGTCTTATTTCATTCAAAAGTCCACACACAGTGTCTCTAGAACACACATAATCAACAAATATAAGAGGGATAAATCTTGTGAATCCAAAAAACCCCTTTAGATTAAATTCTCAAATATATAAACTATAAGGTTTAATATTTGATTACAATGTCTCTTGATTTATTGGGGTAACTCAAATGTTTATTCAATTGCTACCAATATAGCTAATAATAACCTCCTTAACTTCCAAATACAATCTAAGCTCCATGTTTTGAAATAGGAATAGTGGACTCAGAAAAATGAGCATGTGGAATGCAATACAGATTTTCTATTATACTTTGTTCTAGCCTTAGGAAATGCCCATTAATCTCCATATATTTTGATGGAATGTAGTGGGGAGGTAGAAAATTATTTCCTCTATAACATATTGAAATTCTAGACTTTAAGTCCAAGTTGAATATGTGCAAGTCAAGATATGAAACCATTCTTACCTTAGAAATTATGAAATTTTGATGCACTAGCTCCAACCATATGTGTGGTATTAAAATAACTATTTTAAAAGAAAGTTTGTGAGAAGTGTTGAAAATGCAACAAGAAAATCCTAATTTAATTTTTTCCTTAAATTAAATTGGGAATATAATTGTAATTCCACATCTCATGACAACTTGTATTAGTTAACTAAGTTAATTTGACTTAGTTGGCTCAGTTAATTTGAGTTGAGGGTCTAACTTGAGTCATGTAGAGTGTCTCCTACATTATACGAGCCATGGTGGAATTTATTTTGAGTTGTAATTAATTAATTCATTTTAACTTAGTTAAAGTCAGTTAAATAGTTCCAACTGTTGGAGGACCTAGTGGGATATAGTAGTGTGGTGTTGCTTGTAGTGATCAACCAGTAAACTGATGATTCACTTATAAATAGCTCATGCATGTCAGATATGATAGTTATCTAAATGAGATTGGAGTTCAGGGACAATGTATTGTCAGTTATATAATCATCTAAATTGTATAGGTGGTGCATGCAGTTAGAGGAAGTCCTACAAGGATTGCACAATATCAATTGAAGAATTTCCCTAATTAATAGGGGGCTAATTCCCAAGGAAAAAATTCAAGGAAATAGGGACTTGGGCAAGAAGAAAACTGGTTAAGTATTAGGCCTGAGCTTGTCTAGGAAGTTGTGAGACAAATAGAGAGAGTGCATAGGTTTCTCGGGTTTGAGAAAAGCATTGTAATCTTCTCATATTTTTTGACTAATGCAATATACAGATAGTAGGGGTTTATAGCCATGGCTTTCCCCAGGAAATCATTATGTAATGTGTTGATTGAATTATTTCTCTTGTATGCTTCGTGATTTTGAAATTGTTTAATTGTTTCCATTAATGAGTAGAGTAGATTCAAGTATATTGTTTTAGTAGATTACAATTAGCAGTTTTAATATACAAGGAATTTCTAGATGGTATCAGAGCAGAAATCACTCTAGAAGATGATAATATGAATTTGTCTTTTGTAGGTGAAATTGAATTTGCCGTATCATACTTTAGAGCCAACAATATGTCATTCTACATATTGAGACTCGAATATGCCCTTGAGGGTAGTTCAAACTATCTTGTTTGGACGGAAAGGATAGTGGCAGTGTTGGAAGACAACGAGATTAAGGAATTCATAGACAAAGATATTCCTAAACCTCCAGCAGTCGATGGTTAATATCTCGTAGAGTGGAGAAAATGTGTTGCGAAGGTGAGAAGGATTATCCTAGAAGGAGTTCAAGATCATATATATTGTCTCAAACCTCCACAGTAAAGAGACTCCATATGAAATGTGGAAGGCCTTGACAAACCTATTTCAAAATAGCAGTAACCATAGGAAGCTAGAACTAAAGGACAAGCTCACTAAAATCAAGATGGATAAGGGAGACACAATACAAAATTATTTGACCAATTTCACACAATGTCAAGATGAGCTTGGAAGTGTTGATGTTACAGTTGTTGAAGATGATCTAGTTAGCCTAGCATTTTTATGCCTTCCCAAGAGATGGCACAGCTACCAAGACTCAGTAAATGGGAGGGAGAAGCTACCAGAGTGGGAGCGTTTTTGGTTCGACTTGGTGTAAGAAGAGATTTTGTGGAATAACAGAGATGGATCCTCATACAAGCATGATGATGAGGATACTTGTGCCTTAGCTGGAAAGGTGAAGAAAGGGAAATGGAAGTCATCCCATTCCAAATAAGATTCCAGTCAGGGAAAAAAGAAGAAGGACATGTCAAAGATTAAATTCTTTCATTATCATGAGCTAGGACACTATGCCATGAAGTGTATGCACAAGAAGGCTGAAAATAATCCCTCAAGAGGAGTGGTAGGAGAAGCTCTTGCTTCACAATTTGAGTTAGATTTCACCCTCATCGCTTGCATGGTGACATCGGTGATGGGTAGTGTGGTGTATCCGGATAATGGAGCCTCATTTTGCAACAACAAATAATTATTCAATGACTTGGAGGAGAAGGATCTCTAGATGCACATTGAAATGGGAGATGATGGGAGGTATAATGCAACTGGTATCAATATTGTTACCTTTCAGAGGGAGTCTATTTCTCCTCTCGAATAAAAAGATGTCATGTATGTTCCAGGTTTGAAGAAGAATTTGGTTTCAGTTGCCATCTTGGAGGACCATGGCTATGATGTGATATTTAGCAAAGGAAAGGCTTTCCTTCATCACATAGCCTCAAGACAAGTGAAGCAGACCGGGGTTCAGGTGAAGAACCTCTATAAATTGGATGTAGAACACTGTGTTGCTTTGAGCACAAAAGAGAGAATGCGTAGAGATGAGACATCGGTGAGTTGTGGCATAGAAGATTGGGTCACTTACACCACGGAGCTTTGAAGATCATGCAACAAATTTCTACAGGACTTCCCAAGGGTACACTAGACCACAGAGAAACATGTAAGGGTGTACATTGGGGAAGTACACCAAATTTACCTTTCATGATAAGGACAGTCGAGCGTAAGCGATTCTTCAACGAGTTCACTTAGATGTGCGTGGGGAATTTTCTCGATAGCCTCCACGACCAAGAACACATATTATGTAATATTTGTAGATGATTTCTCATGTGAATGTTGGATTTTCTTCATGTAGAATAAAGATCAACATTTCGCTAATTTTTGTGAATTTAAATCACTTGTTAAGAAAGAAATAGGAAATAAAGTTAAAGCTCTTAGGAGAAATAGCAGTGGAGAATATGTGTCTAATGAATTCAATAACTTATGTGCATCAATATGGATTTGACAAGAGTTAATAACACCCCATATCCCACAATAGAATGGGGTGGTGGAAAGGAAGAACATAAGTATTTTGGGAGTTTTTGAGGGACAAAGTCCCCTAGGGTTTTGGGTCAACACCCTGGTAGAGTGGGGGTCACGTATAGGAACTAAAACATTGTTTTTTAAGTATTTGGACCAGGTCTGGAAGGAGGGGTTGCCCTAGGCCATAAATGGAGCATCACAAATATCAAGGGTGAGATTTGGAGCTATAACAGATGCCCCCTAATATATGAGGTCAGAAGGGGTACATGATGGCCGAAATGTATTAAGTACATGGAAAGGAAACCTGTCAAAAACTGAGAAGGAATTCACCAGATTTCAGCCTGCCAAGCCACAAAAGGAGATCATAAAGAAACACTATCTGAGTCAAGCATACCCATGCTCAAAGAAAGTAAAGCATGTCCACATATTAAGTACAAGCAAATCCACTAAGTATACAAGTATAAAAGACTGGAAATACATAATGGATCATCTGATCATGATCAAACAAGTACATGTCTGAATATCACATATAAGAATGTCAATGATGCTGAAGGATGAAGCTAATCACTGATATCAAAAAATAACCCCAATAGTACCAAATGAACATGATGGAATAAGATGGCACTACACTGCAAACTCGGGTTCCAACATATAAAATGCCACCATGAATGATTGCAACATATATGAAAGAATGGTATCAACTAGCAGTAACAGGAGCAACTGTCAAGTGAACCAATGAATGCTAATGCAACCTAAGGCCTTCACCGACCGCCGTGGTACATTTCTACACAATGGGAATAAATGATCTAAAGTTGACCATGTGAGAAATAATTTGATTACCAATCATTGATGTATACCATTAACAAACACAAGACTACTCACCGATAATGATAATGAGAGTCAAGGTACGCAATACAATCTAACAAGTGTGAATAGATGAGCTGAAGTCGAACACCTAGAAGAATCTATCAATCAGGAGACAATGATGGTTTCGCACTGTCGATAGCAAAGGATCTGCCACTAATGACTGCAAACCCCAAGGTACTGCCAAATGGACTCTAGACCTTTGCCCCAGAGCAATGAGTCATAGTTGATGGGGAAAGATCCACTAGCAGGAAGGCATTAAGGCATCCTTCATCAATCAAGGGCAAGTGTAACCCACATGCCAATAATGTGAAAGGAATCAGACAAAAAAGATGTAGTAGCCCGACCGAAGCACGTTCTCGGCATACACAAGATGTGGCTAGTGCATGATAGAAACTGTCTGAAACAAACAATAATGAAAGCTGACACAGAGGTGAGGTATCCACCAATAGAGTCAAATGGAAACCAAGGTACTGCACGAATCCCAATGTGTGATAGTGTAAGCTGATGTCAAACACAAGGGAAACCACTCAGTCAAAGACCCATGATACTGATCGATGCTGAGCACAAGGTGACCTATCAATAATGAAAATAGGGCTAGGGTGCGGCTCTAGGCCCGTCCTCAAAGCAAGATGTCGTTGTTGATAAGGACAAAACCTGCCAACAAGAAGTCAATGGAGACCTTCTCAAACTAGCACGAGTAAAGGATCAATATAATGATGTGATGATAGACAAGACACTGACAACCATGGATGGCTGACTGAAAAATGAGTCAAGAGACACCGCAGAGAGGCCAACTCAGGCTAAATTCCCTTGAACAAAAGCACGACTCAATGATGACTATGTGGAAACATATGATGACTCTGTATAAGTTCGTCATGCAGGAGGCATGAACGAAATCTCCATATGATTGGAAGAGACAACTAATCGGAGGAGAACTAACTCAATAACAAGGTTAAGGCATACCTAATTCAAACTAAATCCCACCCAAATGGAAGAGACTTTGTTTTGAGTGCTTTGTTCAAGGGCGACATGACTGACTCTATCTGCCAACAATAATTGGAAATATTGTCCCATTCCTGCCCTTTTTTGGAATATATAATTTCTTTGTCTTTTTATTTAAGCTAGAAAAATAATAAAAGAATGCTATAGTACAATGGAAAGAATGAGTGTCAATGAAGTAGATTCTCTAGTTCCTGGGATTGGAACAATACTATGCTCAATGCAAGGAGGTGAAAATTGGTCGAAGACACTCAAAGGTATGTTCCTTCCATGAGTCATAAGGTGTCGAGTTGCAGAAGCTAAGGGATCGTAAGATTGATTTTGCAGATGAATGGTCAAAAAGTGGCTTAAACACGAGTCCAAGTGAATCCATCTCAAGGCCAAAAGGTCTAAATGGTCAAAATGCAATGCAATAGCGCAACTCAACAAGAAGTAGCCTCTAGGGTATAAGGCCAGAATGAAGCAAAGAAGAATAGAGGAATGAGTCTTCATCACATAAGTCATGTAGGGACTATAGAGGACTCCCGAGCCTACTCAAATCAAAGCAACATGGGCAAAAAATGTCAATGAGGTGCTAACTACGATGCCCATGAAAAGGATGGCTCTACCATCGTGCCATGATTTAAAAAATCAGCGAGTGAAGATGGTTTACTAACAATAACACGATGGGATCAACCCTATGGCAAGTGTATCTAAAAATGGAGGCTAGTATGCATAATGCAAGGGAAAAATGATTTCCCTGACCTATATGCCAATGAGAAAATTATACCTGCCATGACGGGTCAGCAGTCATGGAACCACCTCGAAACTATCAAAAAAATGTCCAAAATGTCCTTAAAAACAAACCATTCTCGACACTCCAAGCTCCCAAGTTAAAAGTTACATGAAACAAAACAAAATCAAGTTTTGAAAAAATTTGACATTTTCAAAGCTTATAAAATAGTTTTTTGACTCACCATTGTTAACATTTGAGTTGAGAGCACAAGGAGTGGAGAAAAGAAGCAAGCTTTACCATTTTCCGAATTTGACCGTTCAAATCTTCCCAAAATCACCAGGTAACCCTTAAACTTGTCTTGCATTCATTTGTAATTGGTTTTAAAAAATTTAATTCAAGTTTCATCGTTGAATTTATGTCAAAAAAAATTTTGCAGCATATACATGGGTTGGCTATATGCAACCTACATATACACAGACTCTAGACATGACTGTGTATGAAACAGACCTGCGTATATGACGTTTAAACTTCAAAACAAAAAACTAACAGTCCAAACTTGTTTTTTCTCAGGATGCCAGTCACTTGGAGGGAAAGGGAGCATGCCACAATGGATGATGAGGTTATGAACAATCCACAGGCCTTGGATGCCTTAAGAGGATGCAGTTTGCTAAATTTATTCAAAATGCCAAATATGAAGGCAAACACTCGCTTGCTCGAAATTCTCATTCACTACTAGAGCATCGAGGATGACTCATTCATGATTGACCAAATGCCACTGAAGATAGAGATTGAGGATATCTATTTCATCATAGGCCTTTCTCGAAGGGGATAGGTAGTACATTCCATGGGCCGATCATGAGCTAGCCTCTCTATCGAAGACTATGTGCATATATATTGCCCAGGTCATCCAGAAAAGATTGGAAACCCAATTCCAATCAAGCACGTGGAGAGTTTATCATTGAGGATCATCCTATTCACTATAGCCAACGTGAATGGATCAAATTCCTTACACTAGGCTTCATGACTTGCCATGAGCTTGGTGGTAGACTGTCTCACCACAATATTTGATTGGTGTACTCCTCTTCTCACCAACTTGAAGAGCCATCTATCATCTATAAAAAAGGGCCAGACCGAAAACTTTGGGTATGGGACCATTCTGTGCTCCTTGTTTTTGGATAGGGTCCCAGTGCTACGCCCTAGAGTACCAGTTCCGATCAGTAGCCGGCGAGATCCACGAATGGGTAGGTGCGCTGATCTGATGAAACAACTAGGCGGTGGGGATGTACCGCAGAAAGCTTTCGATGATGATTTCTTCTCTTGGTGGGAGCAGCAGATCATCACAGTGGATGATCACCCTTATGTCGGCTTAGACTTTTGGGGAGATCTAAATCTAGCATTACCACCAACCGTGGCATGGGGAAATATAGATAACAAATGTTTTTGATTTTATGATTTTATGATTTTTCAAATATTGAAATGAACTTTGAAAATTATTTTTAATGGGATTCAAATGACTAATGTAATGATCATATTCTAGATATTGGGCCAGTACGACCAGAAGAATTCCCACGGCATGGACATCGCAGCCGAGGTGCCGAAGAGGTGGTTGCCGATACAAAGCGACTCCTACATACAGTTCAATGGCACTTGGTGAGACTAACTCACCGAGTACCGATGGAAGCTGTAGAGGATCTCCCTATAGACATGTAGCGTCACATGGTTGGAATGCCACGAGACTAGGTTCGGACTCTTAGGCATGTGGCCAAAGCAGTAGTCGCATACTTAGCCGCTCATTCTGAGCTGGGGCATTAGATGTACTGGACATGATTACGGGCATTTGAGTCCCAATTTTTGTATATTATTTTGGACACACTTATGTACACTCGGGATGTTTTATGATATAT